>JAOQMS010000008.1:35400653-35415226 GCA_027563885.1 Erythroxylum longipes | reverse complement strand
TGTATTCAAATGCTACCTTTCAATACCATTGAACTTTGTATGTGTGTACTGATTCTGAAATTCCGGACCTGAGGTCCAAGGAGTTAATAGTTGGGCATGTATTGGAAGTGCTTTATGTGATATTCTGATATGAACTTTTGATTGATTTTCAGCGACAGCTGAATGCCGGACAGAGGTCCGATGAATTATGAGAACTTTTCCTGAATATTGTATGAGCTGTTTAATATTTGATGCACTTCATAAAAAGCATGCTCAAATAAAGGCGTTGTGACTTGAGTTGCCAATTTGAAGTGCTTCCACGTTGAGCTTTGCTCCGTGATATATGTGTTCTTCACGTCGAGCTATGCTCCGTGATTCTGTTATCCCTCTGGCCAACTTCTGTATATGTGTGAAAGGCACTCAGTCACAATAATAAGAACGAATGAGTCTCAAGCATGTTACATGCAGTTACGTGCGTAATGAATGATTTTCTATTTTGCCATTTCTTAATGAATACTTATCTGCGTAATTGATTAACTGTGATTTATGTGTGGTATTTATGTAATCCGGTGAACTCATCAATGATGGTTTACTCATTGAGTTCGCAAAACTCATCCAAAATTGCACTGTGGCTTTTCAGGTACGAGGCAAGAGACATAAGTTTTAGTGAATATGTGAAGTGTCTGTAGATAAAGAATAGATCAGAGGTCTGTTAGTCGACTCCCGAAGGCATATATTTGTTATTGTATTGTAGTTTTGTTAGAACCCGTAGAGGGTCTTGTAAACAGTTGCTAATCAGAACAGTGTAACTTGTGTAAATGAATGAAGCAAATGTTTTAAGAGAAACTTATTATGGTTTTTGAATATATTAGATGATGCCATGTGTAAGTTAAAATTTGTTATAGCTCCAACATACCATTATTGTAGGTTATGATCCTAAAAGCTTAGGAATATATATCCTATGATAGTGGGATGTTGCAACATGTCTATTCCCAATTGAGTCCATATTTACATCACAAAATCTCTAATAATCCAATTCACAATTCAAGTATACCAATTTCTAACCCATACACCCTCATTTATAGTCATTACATCAAGATATTCTCAATTCTAATCAACAATAACTCAATTTAATCAATTTCACGCATTTATATAAGAGCATAACCCTTTCTAAATTTTTATCTCACAAACTATGAAAAATTCAATTCACCGCTTTTATGAAAATTTATCCATATAATATCTAGGAATTTTTTAAATTATTTCCAGTTATTTTTGGGTTAGTCGAAAAATCACCATCGTCACCGGAGTGTAGGGTACACATGCTAGCATCGGAGGGAGTGGTGATCTTCACCACCTACCCAGAAATGACGAGCTTGCCTTTAAGAATCCATCGGTATTGGTCTTGTATTGAAACTCCTCCCAGTTTGTGAGAATCAAAGGTTTAAAGTTTAAAGGTAACATATTTTCGTTCACCAATAAAATGGGTTGATTGGTTTAGAGTTCTCCTCCTTTCCTATGCTTTTAGGGCTATTTGACATGATGGTGGTGTTAGTTTTTCCCAGAAATGACTAAAAATATGAGATCGATAACTCACTTAAATGAATCGAAATTTCCATTCGTTATTCCTCTAAATCTGGGTCTCTTTATGAAATAAGTTTAGGAGTTTTTTAAAATGTCTTGAGAGCTTTCTGTAGAGTCTTAGATCGCCTGAAATGGTGGTCGAACGGTGAAGGTGTGAGTGTCAAAAGTTGGGAGTAAATAGTAGTAACCTATAGGGAAAAAAGTTTAAGAAAGAAATGAACTTAAGCTTTTTTAAGCTCAACTTATATTTTTATAGGCTTTTCTCCTTATCCTTTATGAGTAATTTAAGAAAAATTTAGGTCATTACATGGATATAATCTTATAAACCTATTGAACAAATTGTTTGGTTTAATGTATACTTATAAGAGAATGGTTCTTAAGATAAGTAGTAAGAGTAAGACAAAATTTGAGAAGTTCAAATATCATGACAAAACATCCAATTAAAACTAGACAAAATTTGAGAAGTTCAAATATCATGACAAAACATCCAATTAAAACTAGTGCCTTTGTTGATACATGTAATGTATAGTTAAAAGGCTACAAAACGTTGAAAGATTCATGATGAATCAAACTTTTTTTTAGATGATTGTGAATTTATCATGTCTAGAAGAAGGTTAGTGAGAGTATAGTTGTCCTCTTCAGTGGAAGTATATGGAGACATATTACTCACAAAGAACAATAATTCTAATTTTCAATTGTTGAAAATATAATTGTCCAAAAACAACTCTTATTGGATGTTAAAAGGTAACAACTTAATTATGAGAATTAGATCTATAAAGATAGATTGGATGTTGTTTACCTATTCTTAGTCCAAGTACGTAGATAATGTACTATAGATGTTTAGTATTTGAGATATCTGATACTTATGAAGTATTAAAGATATCAATTATTCTATGTATGAGTTGGTATTTGAGTTCAAGGAGATAAGGATATTTACTTTAAAATTATATCCTAATTAAGGTTTATTTTACTTAAAATAATATCATTCAAGACTGGAAAGGTTCCAATGTAGCAATGGTTGCTAATTAAGCGCTATAATACATTTTTCATTTAATGGAAATGACTATTTGGATCAATAAGTTATTTAATGAACTTGATATAGTTCCGTACATTGCTCAAGATAGTAATATTCTATGGAAAATTAAAGCCATTGGGCATGTAAAAGGAGATAAGGTCTCATCAAAGATCCAATGACGTATTTAGTCAAATTTTCTTAATTTTGATAATAATTAAGATGAAAGTTGTAAGATTTAAGCAAGTGCTCATTATAAAGAATTTTGTAGAATTCTCTCATTAAGTCACTATCCCAGTAGTAGTATAATTATTATATATTGATATGGTATAAGATACTTAAATGATTGGCTTAGTGCAAATGGTAGATTGTTCGTTTATGCCCTACAGTCAATCGACTTAGTTGTAATTTAGTGACAACTATTTAAAAACATTCTTTTTCTTGCACATGTTTAGATGTATATGATAAAGTCCATGGGATAATTATACATTGAAAATGAAATTATGATGAGATTATAACTATGACATTCATATTGCATTTATGTATTAATATCTAAATTATTCCTAGTCATTGTTCTATTAAGACTAGACATTAATAGAACGGAAAAAAACTAGCATATTTTAAGTTTTTCCTCATGAAGGAAGTAGTTGATCTTGTAAACTAATGTATAGAGATACTTAAACAAATATATGGGTGCTTGTTAGAGAACAAATTCTCTAAATAGACTCAATATGAGAAATCTATTTAAAACATTACTTGTATATATATGAAAATTCTCATCGTGTTGATTGTATAAGTGATCATTTGACTTAAGGTCTCCAAAGTTATCCTGTATAGGGAATTGCTATGTTTTGATACTACTTGTTAACTATTCTAATCATAGGTCATTTAGTTGGAAGTCACTAGATATAGAATAAACTATATGGAGGCAATTGAGTGATCAAGATATGATTCATCATCCTAAAGTAATTAAGGAGAATGTTCTATTGTTCTTGATTAAGATTGATTCAGGAAATCCTTAGCAAGATAGAATGACATTTTGTAAATAGTTTACAAATATTATTCATTGAATCAATAGCTGATGGTGGAGAACTAATATGATTGGACTCAAAATAGAGTAAACATTAATTTCATGCCCTATGTCTAATTGAAACATTGTATGATGAAATGATTGAATTATACAAAAAAAATCATGCACGAAAAGGTTAGCCAAAACCATTTTAACATTCCTAAATATTTGGGTGGTCATGACGTGTTGCTAGACTTCAATCTTAATCTATGATTATAAATTGTTTAATTGGAGAATTAAAGATAAATTAAAAGGGCTTAAATTTATCTAATTTTAATTATGAATTAGAATTATAATTTATAATCATTGCCAACATATCTAAGAACTTAATGGGTCTCACATAAAGAACGGGTTGAAGAGAGCAAAGATATTTTAATCAAGTTGGACTTAAGGAAACTTTATGATTAAATATGAGATATTTAATAAATGATGATCAATATGAGATATTGGATCTTATTTAGGCATAATTGGTATTTAATTAGAATTGTTTTTAATTCTAGTTAAAGTTTAATTAAAATTAGAATTTAATTTCAATTAAATTACTAAAATATCTAAAAATTATTATAAATAAACTTAAGCTCTAATGGAGCTAACACTTCTTACCTAATTCCCTATATTCTCAACTTGTTCTATGGATACCGTTAGAGACCAGACACTTGTGCAACTATGGTAGTTGAGATAGATTAGTTTCAGAAACGGTTCGAGGGATATGACAAGATTATGATCAAGCTTCGGAATAAGGTACGAATTAATATTCATGTTTTATTATGATTTAAATGTTAATTATGTTATAAAATTAAAATAATATTGGTTTTCAAGAAATCAAAATACAAAAGAGTTTCGTACTTATTCCACTACGGTTAAAATCTTATCACATCCTGACAATGCCCATATCTCTTCACGAAATGCTTACTCTTCATTTAGGAAAACTTGATATGGAAGAAGAAGAAGGAGAAGATAATCAATTAGTACTTCAAAATTCTGGGTTAACTTGCAGATGTCATCAAGTAGGAAGAACAAAAGAAATAATAATTTAGGAAATTCTGTGCCACCCCATAAATGTATTATCTCAGTGCTTAATCTTCTGCAAGTTGCCCTGGACAAGATTGGCTAGGTGTGCAAGACATTAGAAGAATATCTCCAAGTGATGTTGGCCATTCAATATGCCAACTTTCAACAGCAGCTGATGTAAGGCTTATCTTGTGGACTTTCAGCAATTGTGTGATTAGACGTGGGCGCATTCCTCAGCCAAGTAATCGAACCACAGTTGTTGGGGTGGATAAAATTATTTGTTCTTTTTTTCACTACAATCAATCACCCAAATACATTTGGCAAAGAGAGCATATGGCATTTCACATCAGAATACAAAATAATGACATGTCAAGTTATTGTATGGCTACCTTCTAGCTTAGAGATGAGTATAAGAATTTTTATCATATAGACAACTTATCCTATCGTGAAATGAAGCAACAACGATCATATGATAGAATCCTTGATAGCTGATCGAGCATTCTGACAAATGTCCTAGTCCACGAAGGCACGATCTACTGAATCTACAAAATGGGACTCCCACTTTCACCGTCGTTTTCTTGAGATCTTTTAATGACTGATAGGGAAATTGATCAATCACACCTATTACTCCATTGAAACAATAAATTTTAGTTTAATTACTAGTTCTCCATTTGAACGAAAGACCAGCTTAAGCCGACAATGACCCTCATGCTCCTAGCATTATCTTAATCATTCTACAAGCTCATCACTACTCTGCTTTTGACCAACAGCCAGCCAGAAGTGTGTCCAAGATGAGAAGTGATAAAAAGTACTCCCACTTTAGGTGCTATACATATAAAATCAAAATCAGTGTATAAAAAAGTTTTGCCGATCGAGTACTAAGACTTGAATAGCATTCCACTATTAATTTGGAATCCTATAATGTATAAAACCTCAAGAAGATATGATCAGTTCCTTCCTATAATTAGCAATGATACATTTATTAATAATATTATGGTTGTGAGCTTTATTATTTCATGCCAATAAAAAAAATCACATAATCAAGTTCCAAACAAGAACCTTTTGTTGGTTTATGTCATATAACCAATCACTTTGGTTGTAATTTAATGACAAAATTATTAATAAAGGCATTCTTTATTTTTATGTATTAATTACATTTGATGTTTTAATACTAAAGATAAAATCCTTGGAATTATTAATGTGTAATTGAAATTACGATGAGATCATAATTGTGAAATTCAATTTACATTTATGTATTATTAATTCCTAAATCTTCCTAGTTGTAGTTTCATTAAGATGGGATATTGTTGAAACGATAAATTAGCACACATTATGTTTCTTTCTTATGAAGAAAATAATTGATTTCATAAATTAAAGTATAGAGATACTTAAACTAATGTGAGGGTGATTATTAGAGAATAAGTCACTAAACTGACCCGACTATGAGAATCTTAAATAAAATATTATTTATATGTCTATGGATTTTTTCATAATGGTGGTTGTATAATTGATCCTTAAACTTGAGATTACCAAGGTATCTTATGATGCTACTTACGAATCGTCCTAGGATAATTCAGTCGGTAGTAATTGGATGTAGTATGAACTATATGGAGATAGTTAAGTAAGTCAATAAATGATTCATCATTCTAAAGTAATTAGAGATAATGTTTCATTGTTCTTGATTATTAGTAATTTATAGAATTCTCTGATCCGAGTGAATTGACACTTGAAAAGGCATTTTCAAATATCAATTATAAATCAATTACTAATTAGCAAGAACAAACATGATTGGATTAAAAGAGTAGACACTATATTCATACTCTGTCTAATTGGAATATATAACGAAAGGATTAAATTATACATCATGAGTATGCATGAACAGGTTAAGTCAAACCACTTTGACATTCCCGATATTTGGGTGGTCATAACATGTTGTTAGACGTCAATCTTGACTTATGATTATAAATTATTTAATTGGATAATTAAAGATAAATTAAAAGGAATTTTAATTTATTTAATTCTAATTATGAATTAGATTTATAATTTATGGTCATTGCCAAAATATTAGGAACCTAATAGATCACATATTACAGAGTAACTTGTGAAGAAAAAATTAATTTAATTAAGTTGGACTTAATTATAAAGTTTGAAAAACTTTAGGGATCAAATATAAGATATTTAATTTTATTAAAATTAAGTTAATTATAATTAAAGGAATTTAATTTTAATAAAATTACAAAACTACCATAATGATTTTTCTATTAATAGGAAGAAAAGAAAAATAAGCTAGCACTTTTACATTCTTCCTCTCAGAGTATTGAGAAATTATTCTGTGAATACCATTAAAGACTGGACGTTTGAACAGCTCATGGTTGATAAATCGGGAAAGTTTCAAAGAATAATCTTTAATAGGAACACAAACAAGATACGATTTCTTATAATTCGTATTTTTGTTTTATTCAAATTAATCAATTACTGGGATTTACTCAGAATGTATAAAAAGTTTTGTTTTTTATTGTACTCATAATTAGATCAAGGTTGGATTCATTCACCTTTTACTCCATTTCAGGTAACGCAAGCCCTTCAACTAATTAATATTGTCAGTGTGTCATTTCCCAATTGATACTTGCCACTGAGCAGAAATACGTGAATAATAAAGCGTGTAATCTTATCTCTTCATATTATATACATTATCTTCTCATTCACATACATCATGTTTTACGTGTTACGATGTTGACGATTGCGGATAATTGCCTTTCTTTTGCGAGTTCGAAGCATTTATATCATTGCAGACACAAAGTAAATACGTAGCATCTTCGATAAGGACCATGCTTATTTCTATATATACATATGTAGATATAGCATCTTCAACGAGGACCATCAGGACTCGACATGAAAAAGAATGCGTCATATTACATGTTATTGGACTGCCTTTAACAAGTTCAGGAAGTTGAAATAAGCAAGAGGAGACATAGCATAACATAATTTCAACCTCGAGCAAATCCAAAATGCATAATGAATCAAAGAAATCGAGTTCCTGTGACGAGATTGCCGGTTGGCTAGTACTTTTATAAATGTCCGTTGGATGGCAATAGTTGTTTATACATGCATGCATAAATAAATTTCGAAATTCATGAACAGGATCGTTTAAGTAGTATGGCATATATTTGAATGGAAATAGAAGCATAATTAAGGAATATAACTTGAACACCATCTTGTTTTATGAACAAAAGCAACAAAAAATAGAAATTTAAAGTGGGGTGACCACAATTTGGTGGTGTACACATCACTCTTGGTTCAACTTTTTTTGCCTACCCTTTATATCGCTACTCCACTAAAAGGGAAGGGGCCCATAAAGCAAGGAGCCACAATCCCATTCCCTTTCAATCTTTGTAACCATGTACGATGCTTGGAAGCACAATGGTAGCGTAGCAACCACTTAATATTATAATTTAGTATTACTACATACGCGACATGATGCCATGATCCACTTTAGGCGTCTCTCTTGTCACGTTCTTGCTAGTGCGTAGCTATACTAATATATGGCTTATCCTTCACCAGGCGAACTGTTCTTCTGCTCTCTGTCATATAGATATATATATATATATATATATAACCATCCATAGTTTTGTTAGGAGCATAGATAGATCCACGTGGACATACGTTGATATAAATGTAAGCATGTAGAGTATATATAAATGTAGATATAAAAGATAAATTATTTCAAATACCTTGAACTATTAATAAAATATTAAATACATTTTAAATTTTATTTCATAACACTGAATATCAAGATCTATAAAAATTGTATACGTATGCATCTCTAAAAAAATTTAACTTGTTATCTCTCGAAGTAATTTAATACTTACTATATTATAACTTAAAATTTTGTATAATTGTTAAAAATTAATATAATAAACTTTTATTACAAAAGTTGAAAATTTATTTTTATTTTGAAAAGCTTAAAATCTAAAATGTCAAAAAAAAAACTCTAAATGTTGTCAAATTTTATTTAAAAAAATTTGAACATGACGATAAATTTTATTTAAGCAATGTTAAATTTTAACATTGACAATATTATGCAAGTATATATTTTTTTGTAAATCGTGATATATAATATTATAAAATAAGTTTTGTGATATATTTGATAAATTATTATAATGTCAAGATATTCAAAATAATTTATTCAAAACAAAACTATTAGAAGATTTGTAATATAATTACTATTTTCTAATATGCTTATCTTGATCAAGATTATAGATTCCAGCTTAAGTACATGTTTGTATTCAAATAGTTCATCTGTTGAGGTCTACCTAAGCGCTGCTTGAATAGATGACATAGAAAACCACCAAATTATATGTCAATCGTAATTACGACTTGTTTTGTACATACTGCTCATAAGGTATATTAATAAAAGCTTACACATTATGGTAAAATATCTGATTTATTTATTTTATTTTAATTACAAATTTATATTTAAGATAGTTAGCTTTTAGAAATAGGAAGAAACGTTCTAACCAACTTAAATGTAAGAAAAAAGATTTTTTTAATTATATCTTGAACTTTACATGTTTTTATCGATTCTCATGACATTATCAACTGATACAAGTCTTAGATAAGAATTTACGACGCACTATAACACCCTTGATGATGATCCTTTATTCCAATAGCATCTACAAGTCTTAGATAAGAATTTACGACGTACTATAACGCCCTTGATGATGATCCTTTACTTCAATAGCATCTAAGATTCCTCAAATGATGTAATATCTCATATTGGGTAAATCCTTATCCCTTTCCCTTTCCCCTTATTTATTTCACTTAAACAAACCAAACAATAAAGTAACGACTTATAATAAAGGTTAATCTGAAATCAAACAATAATAACAATAGACTTAAATGTAATTGGCTTTTAAATCTCTAATTTTATAATATTAGAAAGAACTATCAAAAATATCAATCATATATTCAAATTTCTAATTTGTTATAAAAATAGTCTACTATAAATGAAGGAGTCAATCATAGACTATTTTTGTAACAAATTAAAATTTTAAACATTTGATTGATACTTCTAATAATTTTAGTTAATATTGTAAAATTAAGTTAAATTTAAAATGTAATTTATCCTAAATTTGTACAGTTTTAATGCTATTAATTTATAAAGGTATTATCGTATTTGTTTTTAATTAATTAAACCACTCCTATTTATGAAATAAATAAATACGACCAACTATATGCAAATGCCGTGGCATATATAGTATTAAGAAATGTCAGTGGATTAGGATTTTTCTCGCATTTTATGAATGTGATACATAAATAACATTCTTTATTTTAATTGTGTTAGATAATGAAACAGAATCTAACTAGAAAAGAAACGTCATTATGTAGTGTTTATGACTGAATGGATCACAAATTTTATAATAAACAAAAAATATTCTTTGTACAACTCAGTATTAATATTTACGTATCTATATTTTATCAATGTTATTTATCCACTTTTTTCAGGAATTGAACATTAATTTTCTCATAAAGTAGCGTACGAATTATTTAATTTAAATAATTTACAAGATTAATTTCAAGCATGGACAAATGGTACAACCTTTCACATTTTGTCAATAATAATTTATTGTTCAACCAAGATATTTAATTTATTTCTAACTTCTATTGGAAATATGTTTTTGTAGATGACAAGAGGAAAACAACCTCTATTAAGTAAAGTAAGGCTGCGTACTATTAAAATTCTTTAGAGCTTGCACTTCAGCGAGACTTCAACTAGGTGTTGATGATGACGAGAAGAGAAAAAATTAAAATAATCTATTCGCAAAAATTATGGAATAAGAGAGAAAAGAAATAAATTGAGATGTAATTAAGCGATAAAAATGTAAAAAGAAAAAGTATTAATTGTCCATATAGAAGATTTTGAATGGAACTGAAATTTTTAAATCTTTGTTTAAAAATTTATTTCCAATTTTTTTTTAAAAAACTGTAGGTTGCTATTGGAATATCAGCTATGAACAGGGAATAACAACAAAAGTACGTTCCTTGAGGAATCTGCATTAAATAGGAACTCTAAAACTACAACCCGTAAAACTCCAGTAGAAGTAAACAGGTATTTATGTTTTAAGGTAAATGAGTTCTAGATAAGCACCCACATATGATGAAGTTATGGCATTGTAAGCCTTTAATAAATAGAAAGATAAAATATATATAAGTCAAGTATTCATAACCAAGGTTTATAAATAACTAAAAGCTATTGCATATTTATTCGGGACTCTATGATAAATCAATGTTCTTACCGAACCGAAGTTAAATTTCATTTAAACAAACTAATGCCACCAAACTTAAAATGAGTTCTTACTAGTTCTATGTCCCAAAACGAGGAATGGTGATTTCTTAAGCGTCACGCTGCTTTTAGAATAATATCTCACTCCACCTTCAATTTTATAAGAGCGGTGGTCACTTGCATGACATATAAACTTGTACAGTCTCTTCCTATTCCCTCTTCCCTGCCTTCTTTTAAAGTTTGTCCTCTTCTTCTTTTTCTTTTTTCCTAGACTTGGCTTCTCTACATCTGGCCTTTACTAAAGTTTAAGGGACGCTGAAATTGAATGGAAGAAAGAAACAAAAGATCTAGGAACTTCCTACCACTTTTCCCTTTTATCCAATCAAATGAATCATGAGCTAGCTTGTCTTCTTTTTCTCTCCTTTTTTTCCTTAATGAAGCTTATATAATACTATCCGACAATTCAGTTGATTAGAATTCAACTTCTGAAATGGGGAAGAACATTACCTATTTACCATTGAAGATTGGCTAGCTTGAGAGCCTGCACAATATCATCAATTATCTTTTTTACTATCTTCGTAAACCAAATGCTCAATATCATTTAATCCAATTAACTCCCACAGTGTTAGCTCCTCTTATATAATAATAATAATAATATCATAAAGGCTCACCTGAAAGTTACATCCACGTATCAATCTCTTACTTTGGTTATTTCCAATAGTGGATGACATCTCAGGTGCATTAGAATTTGAAGACAAGTCGCAACATGAGCAGACGTACACTTGTATGGTGAGGATGAGAAAAACCAATATGCAAAACAAATAGAAAACAGTAGGATATATGTCATGGAAACTTAGGTTTCTTGTATAAATACAAGTTTTATGCACCAAGATCTCCAAGCAGGGACTGAGGTCAAGAGAGCAAAGGGGCAAAAGAAAATGAAAATGATGCAAGACGAAATCCGAAAGGGTCCTTGGACAGAACATGAAGACATTCTACTCATCAACTTTGTGCACTTATTCGGTGATCGCCGATGGGACTTTATAGCAAAAGTTTCAGGTTTGAAGGAGGCGGGAGACAAGTACTAGGTATGCTTGTTCGGCGATTGACGATTTTACGGAGGAGCTTTGTGATTAACAGCATGGTTTTGATGTAGGTTTAAACAGAACAGGAAAAAGTTGCAGGTTGCGTTGGGTTAATTACCTGCACCCTGGTCTCAAAAGGAGCAAGATGACTCCCCAAGAAGAGAAACTTGTGCTGGAACTTCACGCCAAGTGGGGGAATAGGTTTGAGCTTTGGCAATAACTTTACTGGTTATACCTAACACGAATATTTCTTTTTTACATCAGAAAGCTCAAATATTTACTTAAGGGTGCATGGTAGTTGATAGCGTATAATTCTTGCAGATGGTCGAGAATTGCCCGGAAACTACCAGGGCGAACCGACAACGAGATTAAGAACTATTGGAGGACTCATACGAGGAAGAAGGCTCAGGAAAGGAAAAGAGCTATATCTCCATCATTTTCATCTTCTACAGCATCTTCTAATGTAACCACAATGATTTTACCTTTCCACGGGACTGGAGCAGCAAGCTTTTATGATACAGGAGGACTTGAACTGGTGGGTTCTGGAGAAAAAACTAGTGAGACAGTGCAGTTGGCTGGGAGTGGCTTTTCAATGGAAGAATTTTGGAAAGAAATCGACACTATAGAACAAGTTGGCGACGGTTATAGGGAAGAAAACTGCAATTTCTCTTGTCCTTCAATGGCTTCTCCAACATGGGAGTACTGTACAGACACGCTATGGAGGATGGACGAAGAGGAAAGTAAGATGCTTCTACCCTATGAATACGGGACGATGTTTTTAACCGGCTAATTTCATATTCTTTATCAAACAGATGTTCAAAACTAGTAGTATTCTCTGAGGAAGCTCTAACCTGTATAGCATGGGTTTTATCCTCGTTCTAATTATTGTGCATAACCTGTGTCCTTGTTTGGTCTGTGTGCTTGCTTTTAAGAGAAGAATATATAGCCTCATCTCCCATACGGTACGAGGAGATTGTTATGTTTAATTATATGCAATACAACTTCCAGACTTAGTTTTAGTAACATCTATATGAATCTTTAGTTTTTGCACAAGATGAAGTGAAATGTCAAAGAATCACCATCTAAGCTATTGAATCAAACGATCAAAAAACCACGGAAAAAGCAGAGGTCATAGGATAAAGACAATTCGTAAAGATGTTGCTTTCCAGAACAGTATTGCAGAATGAGAACAAAACTCGGCTAAAAAAGATATTCCAACTCTTCTGGTCAATGAGTTGTATTTGATGAGATTGAGGAAATCAGGCATCAGTGGGATGATGAATAAATCAAATATTAAGGTCTTATCAAGCTTTTGGGGGAGTAAGATTATAAGCTGGACTGCACCAAATGTTTAAGTGCTTTGCTTTGCCATGGCGTTGGCCTGGTACGGTAACATCTCCAAATATTATAATATAACTTAGTGGCTATGTTGCCATTTCCATTACCTATATTAATTGTTACGCAGAAGAGCCAAAGAAGCAAAAGAAACAAAGAGGAAACATGTTTGTTTGATCAAGTTAAGATTTTGACATGCACCTTCAGCTGACCCTACAAGACCCTTCACCCAATCATTAAAAAGGAAGAAAGCAGAAACTCTCAAGGAAAAATCTTGTCCAGAATTCTACTTGTTCTTGTTTATAGTTGGTGATTCAGTAATCTCGAAATAGCACATGGTTTGGTAACGCAAATGAGGGTCCAACTCTAGCAAAATGGCAGGTGTACCTTTAATACCTATACTGGAGCTTTTGGTACTTTGTTCTATCATATTCAACCATATTGTAGTTTGTGTTGTACTTCAGTCCATAACAAAATGAAAGATGAGATCTCGGATTCTCTGCCATTCAAATTCCCAATCTATAATTCTTTTTACAGTACCTGTACTTTTGAGAGAATTATACATTCTAAAAGGTACCCCAAAAAAAACAATAGAAAAGACAAAATCTGCTTGCTTACTTCTACTTTTGCTACAACATGTCTCGCTTAAATTCCGCAACCTGTTCCAGCTTACTAATAGTAACATCACTCTGTGTTGATTCATTTATATCGCACATAACACGTATACAAGTGAAGTTACGCATGTGCATATGGAGCTACTTTTCATCTAGCAGGCTCTAAATTGCATGAAATAAAGGAACGTGTGCTATAATTATTGTAGATCCTGAGGGTATATGCAATTGTAAGAATAATTAGTCATGATGGTCAAGAAAAGGGTTTGGTCTGTCGCAATTATTTCTGCAAGGACAACATTTGAAATCCCTGCACAGAGCAAAAACCTTGAGTTTTGGCGAAAGGTATTCTCCCTCTTAATCATTCTTGAAATTTGTGTTTGGGGGTCAAAAGACTCAGAACTGAGTCCAGTCTCTCGACAGATTGATCGAACCAGGTAGCTGACTGTGAAAGGATCTTCTTTACCTGTCCGATATGGTTGTAACGGGTCTATAAAGAGGCTAGTGTTAGAAAAATCGGGTAATTTTTTCCTCTAAGGTAAACAACTAGTGAAGTGAACCGATTCGATAATACCCAGGAAAGATCACAATGACCTCCTAGACAGTA
>JAOQMS010000008.1:35370125-35388496 GCA_027563885.1 Erythroxylum longipes | reverse complement strand
ACTACTACTACTACTACTACTACTACTACTACTACTACTACTACTACTACTACTACTATTACTACTACTACTACTACATATATATTATTTGAAACATAAGACATAGTTTAAAAAGAAAGATAAAACTAGTGATTTAGTATACTTCAAATTAATTTTAGAAAAAGTTCCTTATAATGCTTGGTGGATTGATTCTTGATGCACCACTTATAATAATAATATGATGCAGAGATTCCTCATGACCTATTCAATAAATATAAATCAAAATTTGTCTCTATAGAAAATTGAGTCAAAGCTCTAGTTGAAGCTATTGGAACCTTATAATAGCCTTAGACCACCCACTCATAGATATTGTCTACTTTGGGCCTTAACCCAGCCAAGCCCTCACGATTTTGCTCTTCCCACACCTTGAGAAAACGTGTCTTATGAGGGAGAGGTATCCATACCCTTATATGGCGTACTTTGTTCCCCTCTCCAACTGATATGGGATCTTACATTTCACCCCCTTTTAGGGCTCAGCGTCCTCTTTGACACACCGGTTCGGGTAATGGCTCTGATACCATTTATAACAGCCTTAGATAACCCACTCATAGATATTGTCTGCTTTAAGACTTGGCCCAGCCAATCCCTCACGGTTTTGCTCTTCCTATACCCGGGAAAACATATCTTGTGAGGTAGAGGTATCCATACCCTTATAAGGCATTTTTCGTTCCCCTCTCCAACCGATATGGGATCTCACATTACACCCCCTTCAGGGCTCAACGTCCTCACTGACACACCAATTCGGGTATTGACTTTGATACCTTTGTAACAGCCCTCGACTACCCACTCACAGATATTACCCGCTTTAGGCCTTGGCCCAACCAAGCTCTCATAGTTTTGCTCTTCCCACTCCTTGGGAAAATATGTCTTGTGAGGGAGAGATACCCATACCTTTATAATGTGTACTTCATTCCTCTCTCTAAACTGATATGGGATCTCACATTTTACCCCCTTTAGGGCTCAACGTCCTCATTGCGATTCGAGTACTGGCTTTGATACCATTTGTAACAGCCATAAACCACCCATCCACAGATATTGTCCGCTTTGGGCCTTGCCCAGCCAAGCCCTCGCGGTTTTGCTCTTCCCATAACTTGGGAAAATATGTCTTGTGAGTGAGAGGTATCCATACCCTTTTAAGGCATACTTTGTTCCCCTCTCTAGCCGATATGAGATCTCACAAACCTACCATTTAATTTTAGACACTAGACATTATTTAGACCTTTTCTAAAATCTTTATGTTCCTACAATTTCTCCAAACATAGTTTCTTTATGGAAACGTGATACTATTAGATACTCTTTTAAATTTGGAAATAGATGTACATAATTTTCTTATTAGTTGTAGTCTTTTTGTAATAGATTGTATAAATTTAAGGCTTAATAATATTTTTTTTCTGAAACTCTATTGACTTTGTATCATAATGTTGGTAATATTTTTTTTCTGAAACTCTATTGACTTTATATCATAATGTTGGTACTAAATAAGTTTTCTTAAATGAATGTTCAAGTTATTTATGGCATAAACATTTAGGACATATGTCTAAAGAAAGAATGGTTAGATTAGTAAATAATGAAATCTTTCTAGTTTGAATTTTACTAATCTTGGAATTTGTGTCGATTATATTAAAGAAAAATATATAAATCACATAATTAAGAAAGAAGCCACAAGAAGACAACTTTTGGAATTATACATACTGATATATGTGAGTTTTTCATTATTCCATTATTTAGTAGAGAAAAATTTTTCATCACCTTTATTGTTGATTTTTTATATTATGGCTATATTTATTCACTGCATGAAAAATATCAATCAATAGATGCTTTAAATATGTTTCTCAATGAAGTAGAAAGATAGTTAGATAGAAAGTTGAATATTATCAAATCTAATAAGGGTGGTGAATATTATTAGAAGTATAATGAAACTAGATAATGTCCTTATCCGTTTGCTAAATTCCTTGAAAAGCATTGCACATGTGCTTAATACATAATTCTAGGGAAACCATAAAAAAATGATGTAGCTAAAAGATGTAAACTTACTTTAATGGATAGTGTTAGGAGCATGATGAATCATTGTTCTTTGCCTTTATCATTGTGACATCGCAATAAAATGATGTAGCCTAAAGACGTAATTGCACTTTAATAAACATGGTTAGTAGTATGATGAATCATTATTCGTTACATTTATCATTGTGAATATATTCTTTGAAGAGTAGTATGTATTTATTAAATAGGGTTCCTAGTAAAGCAGTTCCTAAGATACCTTTTAAAATATGGATAGGAAAGAAACATAGTTTAAAGCACCAACATGTTTAGGGTTTCTCAGTTGATTTTTTATTGACTATCCAAAAAAGTCTAAAAGGTGTATATTTTGTTTCCTAACCAATTTTTGAAACTGGAAATGCTAGATTCGTAAAAAAATATTGCAATTACTAGGATTTTAGAATCTCATAAAGAGAAATTCAACAAGTTAAAATATAAGTTCACATGTCTATAACTTCACCTTAAGTATTTGTCCCTAGATTTGCCAAAAATTTTGACAAATTATAAGAATAAAAAATAGATGGAAAAACTCCAAATAATGACATCACGATTAGTGAACCTATTATAGATGAGCCATATGAAGTAGCATTAAGAAGATCTCAAAGACAAAGGAGATTATCTATTTCTGATGATTATTCGATTTACTTATAAGAGGTAAAAGGTGACTTAGGAATTGATAAAGATCCAATTACATTTTCTCAAGCCATTGAAAATGAAAATTCTAATAAGGGGTTAGATTTCATAAAAGAAGAGTTGAAATATATGAAAGACAATAAAGTCTAAGATCTTGTTGAATTACCAGAAGGCTATAAAATAGTCAGGTGTAAATGGGTCTTTAAGATCAAACATGACTCTAATGAAAAAAATCAAATGATATAAAGCTAGACTCTAGGATCTTGTTAAATTGCTAGAAGGTTACAAGATAGTCGGGTGTAAATTGGTCTTTAAGATCAGATATGACTCTAATGGAAATATCAAATGATATAAAGCTAGACTTTCCACTAAAGGTTGCACAAAAATGATGGTATTGATTATAATGAGATCTTTTCTTTTGTTTTAAAAAAATATTTATTTATAATTGTCATGGCACTGCTAGCTAATATGATTTAGAAATTCATCAATTGTATGTGAAAACTAACTTTCTAAATAGAATTTAGAGGAACAAATCTATATAGATCAATATAAGGGCTTTTTAATTGAAGGAAAGAAACATATGACATGTAAACTTAAGAATTAAATATGTGAACTTAATCAAGCCTTGCGACAATGGTATCTCAAGTTTAATGATACCATTACTTCTTTTGGATTTAAAGAAAATATCATCAATTGGTGTATATATTTGAAGGTTAATGGGAGCAAATTTAAGTTTCTAATAATATATGTTGATGCTATCTTGCTTGCTACTAATGATCGTAATTTATTTCATGATATTAAGAACTTACTACCTATCTACAAAATGTAAAAATTAGCTTACAAAAACATTTCACTTACTTGAACCAAAACATCCTCTAATATGCTCTTTGGATAAGCATTCGAACGATCTGCTAATTAAATCACTTCATTAGTCTCTTTAAGGGGTCCCACATTTAAGGAGTTATAAACATCATAAGGCAGGACATTTATTGATGCACCTAAATCTAACACAACTTTTTCAATTCTTAAATCATCAATTTTACAGGGGATAGTGAACATACCTAGGTCCTGACATTTAAGTAGTAGCTTTTTCTTCTGAAGTATTGCAAATACATTCTCCCCTAATTGTACTTTCTCATCATTTTTCAATTTCTGTTTTGAAGTTTAGAGCTCTTTTAGAAATTTACCATAATAAGGAATTTGCTTACTAGTATCAAGCAAAGGAATATTTACGTGGACTTTTCTGAAAGTCTCCAATATCTCTTTCTCTTTCTCCTCTTTCTTTGCTTTGGTGAATCAACTAGGAAAAGAGGGCTTCTTTTCTGGCTGGTTGGGTGCTTCTTTTCCTGGTTCTTCAATTTCCCTCTTGGAGATTTTTATAGAAGGTTCCTCCAATTCTTTACCACTTCGCAACATGATAGCTTTGGCACTTTGCTTGGGATTGATTTCTGTTTGAGCAAAAAAATTTCCAGAATTTTGTGCCTCTAATTGATTAATGGTTGTTGCCATTTAGCTCAATTGATTTTCAAGATTTTGAATACTAGCTTGAGTATCTTGCTGAAATGTCATGGTGTTAGTGGCCAAAGAGTTAACTATTTGTTCTAAAGAGGACTTACCTTCTGAATTGCATGCCATTTGTTGATGTTGTCTAGGAACATAGGGTTGCCTATATTGCTGGAAATTTGAAGTAACTTTTTGTCCTTGAGAGTTTCTATAATGCAGATTTGGATGGTCACGCCAATTCGGATTATAGGTGTTTGAGAATCGATCATATTTCCTTTTAGTTTGCCCAAGAAATCCTCCCATGGCATTGACTTGTTCTACACTTTCCTCTTGCAAAATCAGGCATGCATCAGTAGAGTGTCCCAACATTAAACATATTCCACATGCCTTTCCTTCTTCTTTCTTCGTGACTGCGAGTTACCAGACTAAGGATCGAAGATTTTTCTAATCTCTTCTCCAATAATGACATAATCATCTCATTCACTTGTTTTGAAATATGGCCAGAACGTATTCCAAATTGTTGTGTATTGAAATCCATGAAAGCCATGTTCGCTATCAAATCTCTTATGGCTACTAGTGTTTTGTTAACCAAAGCTCCACCACTTGCAGCATCAATCATACTCTTGTCAGTCAGCAAAAGGCTTTCATAGAAGTATTGAAACAACAATTGATCATTTATTTAATGATGGGGGTAGTTTGCACAAAGCTTCTTAAATCTTTCCCAATATTCATATAGGGCCTGGTAATCATGCTAAAATTGACAGTGCGTAGTAACGCTAATCAAAATAAAACTAGACCTACTACTGGAGCAGTGGTAAGTCTAAGTCGATCTTATAGAGAGTGTGTGTAAAGTTATTGAAATGAAAATAATAGGTGTTTAGGTTTAAGGGGTTTTGAATTTAGAAATAAGAAAATAAAATAAAGCTAAAACAAAACTAACAAAAGCAATGTAAAGAAAACATGTAAAAAATGATAAAAGTGGGGAATTCAGTAGGGACCCAGTTCTTTGGTTCGATCTTGGCCTACACCCTAATTAAACATATTTCATCGACTTGTTGTTCTTAAACCTCTCCTAGAAACTATTAATGTGGGTTAATAATTAACCCGAGTTTTCCCTTTGGTAGTTTTAATCAAGATACAATCGTTAATTAAACCTAACTGCCAAATAACTTAGGATATAATCTCTAGATTTAATTGGGTAGTAGCATTACAAATTAGGAAAATCAACTAATCAAGGCAACAACCACATAAGATGCATCATTTAACCTAGGTTATGTTATCTCTAATGATTGCGAATTATTAGTTGCTGCATATAAATTTAAAAAAAACAATTACAAATTATATCAAAATTCTGGCAATGGGTTTGTAAATAAACAATCCAATGAACATTCAAATCATTTTTTCACAATACCCAATAGGTTTATACACAAATAATCTAACAATAATGAGAATACGATTATCCATACACAAAACACAAATCAATTAATATAGGATAACAAAATCAATTTCTAAAGAGAAAAAGAAACAACAAAAATTATGAAATACAATTCACTTAGGTCGTCGGCGTCGATGTGACCTCTGAACTGGTGTCAAGACGTGACCTCTCCATGGGTCTCCAAAATGATCATAGCTTTGTTCCTTAAAAATGTCCCAACTGAAACCCCTAAATTGAAAAATGAAGACTCCTCCTGTATTGCCTCCCTCTGTTGTCCTATACTAGTCTCTTCTTTTTCTAATTAATTTTTGGTCCATTCCATTTTTCACTCATTAAAAACCTATTTACACAAACAACATTTGCGAAATGCAAATAACTACGTCGTTTGATACTCTTCTTGTCTTCTCCTACTACGCTGCGTTTTGGGCTGTTGGCTATTACTTACGTGTAACGCTTCTGCTGTTGTAGTTTTGCTTCTTTATTTATTCCTAAAAGAATTAATCCATGCTTCCCATTAAATTTGAACTCATGTTCTCGTATGGGACATACATAGTGTTGGCCCCCAAATGTTTTTTTTAGTTAAGCATGTTTTAGATAATTATGAGGCTTGGATAAGTGAATTTTTGGGAGTTAATTTTTTTATTTTATTTTTATTTTCATTTATTTATGTCTATGTTATTAGAATTTATTTCTTGGGTTAGTTGAATTAAAGGTATTAAAAATTCATAAAGGGGTATTTTGGGTGGTTTACTTAAGGTTAGAAGCACTAAGGCATTAAAGAAAAGGCAAGGTGGACTTTTCTCACTCATTAAGGGTAGAATGGGAAGAGGAAAATGTTTTCTTGTAAATTAGAAGACCAAAAGCGTGAATGAAGGAATGGAGGAGAGAAAAACTGTAAAAGAGAGAAAGAAAGAAGAGAGGTTTCGGTGAAGTTGAGAAAGAATAAAGTTTTGGGCTAGGTTACATCTTTTCTTAGTCTTAAAGAGAGAGTTTGAGGTTGAAAAGAGGAAGGGAAGAACTTTCTTTAGAGCCTAAAATCTCATTATTTGGTGAAGATTCAAGGAAATCAAGGAGGGGATCAAAAGAGGCAAGGGGAGCAAGAGGAAAAACATCCTTAAGCCAATTCCTAAGCAAAGCTTTCAAGTAGGTTTCATTTTTATAATGGGATAATGAGCCATTATGTTTTCTTTTTAGTCAAGAAAATAAAATGATTTTTATTGGTTGATTAATTTTGAAAGAGATGATGTAAGTGCATATGAAATATTTTATGTTCATAAAAGACATGTTTTGAAAATGCGCCATTTGGGCAACATGTTTACAAGTTATGAAATGCATGTTATATGGGTTTGGTTTGGTCCCTTAAGTATGTCAAGTGCACTTTGAATAAAGGCTTCTCCTACCGACCCGCTAGTGGTATGGAGCTCCTTCACAGACTCCCATAAGTTCACGGCTACGCAAAAACCATTTTGTGGGAATGCGATAGTACGTTCTGTTCATGGCCACACAGGACCCTTATGGGAAATGTGTAGTACGTTCTGTTTTGGACCTACCCAAACCATTTTGATGCATTTGTATGTTCATGATATATTGATAAGATTCATGCATACATGATTTGTTTTATTGTGAATTTGGTTGAAAATTTAAGAACCATGTGTTTTATGATTTAATAAGAATTCTCTATGACGATGAACGTTTTAAATGGTTTTGCTTGTTATTCGTTATAAACTTGTTACCTACGAGCTTTTAAGCTCACCCCCATTCCTTCCCATCTTCAGGCGAAGAACAAGATATCGAGTGATTGAGTCAAGAGTCAAGGCATCACTCCAGTTTGTATGTTTTGTTTTTGAATTTAGATTATATAAAACAATGCTTTAGTCTCATTTTGAGCGATTCTAGTTTTTGTAAACTTTATATTTTGGATTATGATGTAAGGCAGGCTCGAAATGCACACTAAAGCATTGTGAAACTCTTAATTATTTTGATGTTAATGAAATATATATATTATGTTTTGTTCATGATTTCCAAAGTCTTTATATTTCATTTTTAAGCTTTTCATAGGGGTAGAAGTTTTGTACTGGATTCAGGGAGAAAACTGTATTAATATAGATAGAACTAGACAAAGTTGTCTTCTAGAAAGTTGTAGCTTATCCTCTTAGCTTTCAACGCTATAAAGTATGTAAATTTTGGGTATCGGAGTTGAGAGATATAAACATTTTAGTGGTGATGTTGCATAGGAGGTATGTACATGACAGCTATGGTGAATGATGAGAGTTTATATATGTGATGACGTCATTTTGTCCGTAAGGATGCATCGTCTGTAAAGATGCATCTTCTGTAAAAATGTATCATCTGTAAAGGCGAATCGTCTGTGATGATGTCACTTCATCTGTGATGACGTCATTTCGTCTGTAAGGATGCATCGTCTGTAAAGATGCATCTTATGTAAAAATGTATCGTCGGTAAAGACGAATCGTCTGTGGGATCTTAAGCGTTGCATCATCTTAAGTTGACTTTGCTTCGTCTTAAGTTGACTCGAACTTCGTATGTCTTTTGTTTCGTCTACTTTTTCACTTCGTCTGTTTTTTGTTTCGTCTGCTTATTCCTCGTTTGTCTTTTGTTTCGTCTGCTTTTTGACTTCATCTGTCTTTTGTTTCGTCTGCTTATTCTCTTCGTATATCTTTTATTTCATCTGCTTTTTCACTTCGTCTATCTTTTGTTTCGTCTGCTTTTTCACTTCGTCTGTCTTTTGTTTTGTCTACTTTTTGCTTCGTTTACTTTTTTTTTCTTTTACTTTTTGCTTCGTCTACTTTTTGCTTTGTCTACTTTTGCTTTGTCTACTTTTTACTTCGTCTACTTTTTGCTTCTTCTACTTATTGCATTCGTTTGTTTATTGCATTCATCTGCTTTCTGCCTAAATGACCGAAACTTCTTCTTCTGTATACTGTTCATTTTGTATCGCCTAGTCCATCTTTGACCCTTTAGACGATAGAATTTGTTCCTAAGGTCTTCAAGAAAGTTATAGACTTATAAGTCCTCTTTCAAACTAGCTAACAAGGATCTTGATCCGATACCTATAACGAAAGTTATGCTAGTTTCTACAATAAAAAAAGATTCAATATGATTGAGGACAGAACCAAATTGAATGATTTTGGTGTCATTATAGACTTAAGACAAAAGGGGGAACAAAATGTTTTGAAGAGGTCAAATTGAAATTCCACTTTGATTTTTCCCACAAATATGTCCGGAAATAGGTAAAGTGAGTTCTTTTTGAGGATTGGCTGGTGTGGGCACGCCACCTTTGTGGGATGCGCGTCCAGATGTCACTTAGGATGTTGGCCACGTGACTCGCAAGGGCAGGGTCCCAACAAAGTGAAGAAGGAGAGGATACTTTCTATTGTCTCAATTAGCCTCCTAACTCTTTCAACATTTCTAAATTTAGGAAGTGGCAAAATTATAATAACCAAAGACAATATTGGTTCCCCATTGTTTGGCACAAGTCACTCGTGCCTAGTTCT
The DNA here is from genome assembly GCA_027563885.1 of Erythroxylum longipes. Classification (NCBI taxonomy): domain Eukaryota; kingdom Viridiplantae; phylum Streptophyta; class Magnoliopsida; order Malpighiales; family Erythroxylaceae; genus Erythroxylum; species Erythroxylum longipes. The sequence continues at coordinate 35,379,334 of JAOQMS010000008.1, read as the reverse complement.
TCTATCCTATTGTGGCTAGCAATACTGAATAGACTAAGTACCACAGACACACTACACTTCTTGGCCTTTAATTTTGATCGTGTGCTTTGTGAGTTAGAAATCGAAACAAGGGACCACCTCTTTTTTGAATGTCCCTTTTCACAGTTTATTTGGGGGAGGATTAAGGCATTAAACTCCATGTCTATTGCAGGTACATCCTTTACAGAGGCCATGGAATGGCTTATGAGGAAGTCCCACTCTCCTAATTATGATGAGCATATATATATTATTTCTTTCACCTCCTTCATTAAGGAGATTTGGCGAGAGAGAAATTATAGGAGATTTCAGAACAAATCACGCACAAGGGAGGAAATTATTAACTCTTTGATTTCGGGAATCAAAGAGCAACTACTTTGTTCATCCAAGACTGAAGGTATAAGCCCAAATCTAGCTTTATCATGGCAACTTAATGTCTAATCTATTAAGTAGAGGGTCAATTAGGAGGGATGGAAAATAGTACCTAATATCACAGTTCCCTTTAAGGCTTGCCGATCCCTCCTTCTAGATGATTGAAGGCTGACCCCACGAATGGTTGTAAGGAAGATATTGATCCCTCAATGAAGAAGCAAATTACAACCTCATCGAAGACATGAAAAGGTAATATAGTCAGTAAATCTTCCTAATATGGAACCCGACTATGGGAAAAAGAAGATCAGGTAAGATCTTACCTCCAGGCTAAACCATTCAAAACCCAAAAAAGTGGAAGGTCATATGAAGGGAGAAAAGGAGATGAATCTGATCAAATGGAGAGACGTTTCTCTTTGGAGCCCTAAACAGAGACATAAACATTCAGGAACTAGCAAAAGAAACAACACAGGACAAATCTCTTACTATGTGCAAGTGGCAGATGACAGATCACTCGAGAGGCAGCAGAGTGAGACGAAAGAACAACCCTAATTCAGAAGCTTCTCGAAAAGTAGATGGACGAGAGTTAAAGTTTTACTCTAAAAAACCAAAGTCTTTAAAGAGTTGGTTACTAGACGGCATCATGTTCTTTGCTTAGTTTGTAAATTGATTCGCTGTCGTTTTGAGCCTTAGCAAGGATGTAGAATGTTATTCTTGGATTGTACTAAAATAGGAGACTTTCTCCTACTTATTTATTAATATATTCTTTTAACTTTTCAAAAAAAAACATTCTCAAATGTAGCAATATGCCCACTAACATATGTGAATTTAGGCTCTAACATGAATATCCACCATAAGAAACCCTTATACTTCTATGTTGAGCCATTAAAACCTATAAAACAACCATTTAAAAAATATTTTCATCCATAATAAAGACTTGAGAACAAAAAGATATTCACAAGTAAATTCAAATCATAGAGAGTAAGACAAAATTCTTAAGAAACAATCAACAAAATTCTATATGTAACTAATAAAATTTGATTGATATTGTTAATAACAAATTACAATTTTTTATTATTTTCATATCATTAACTATGTAATCTTATAATAATATTTATTATATAATTTTAAGTTATTTACTAATAATTAAGTAATATTATTCATCATATTTTAATAGTTTTACATAATAGTAAATTACATATTTCAAAAAATTATTTATTATCTAATAATACTAAGAAATAAGATGATAAATTTTTAATATTTCGTCATAATTTATATTTTAAATATATAAAAGTTGATTATTTGAAATTTAAAATTTTTACTACTAACCAATAATTATTGATCAATTTTTCTTATTATACCAACTATTATACTTAATCTCATTACTAATTAACTTTTCCTATTATATTAATTTATTAAAATCGCTGCTAACTAGTTTTTATATCTTATTAATGTAAGTTTATTCGCAACTTTTTGAATTATAAATTACTAATAAAATACTAAAAAAGGCTCTAAAATTCTACATCACATATCTTAGAATAACATTCCCACTTATGACTATACTAATATAAACATTTGGATATTGGACTGGTAGTTATTAGTTGATTTTGATATAAAAACTTGAAATCTCACTTTAGACAAAGTTGGAAACTTAAGGTAGGACAATAAAAAATAAATAAATAAAAATGATTGGCAAGTATGATATTGGTGTGCTTGCTTGGTTAATAACATAATAATAATTTAGATGACAATGGCAAACGAGAGAAAAAAGCTTGCAAAGTTATGTTATAGATTGGAGGCGGGAGTGATAACAAAAAATTGAAGAAAATGATGAATAAACTAACATAATCTAATAGAAAACTCAAGCTGAGAATAATCAGTTTTCGCTACAAGCTATTGACATATTTTATTTTAGGTTCTTTTACCTTTTTATACTTAATCATATCGATTACAGTTATATTCAATGACTAATCTTAAAGTAACATAACTAATAACATAAAATTTTAGTATGATCTTATTATACCTAATAAGTGGTGGACACCACCTTTTAACAATGTTACAAACATTATATCGAACTTTCTTATCAATTTTAGTTTTGGTATGATATAGTACAGGTACCAATCAATATTGGATATCATTTTAGATAATTTTGTAAAATTACAAAATTGTCTCTCAAATTTATAAAATTGTAAAAATAATTCATTAATATATTATACTATATAGCTTTTAACTTTACTTCATCCAGTCTAAAAAATTATAATAACATAAATTTAATATAACAACTAGATCTTCATTTATATTAATATTACTTTTCACATATTTCTAATATAGATATATATCATTTGTACTTAGTATCTAACAATAATTATAATTAATGTAAAAAGATAATTTAATTCTTATACAATTATAACATTAAGAATAATACAAAGTAATTCAAATATCACAATTGATTAGAATAAAATATCATTTGACAAGAATAATATAGGCATCTAACAACAATAGTTCATGTCCAGGAATGCAATAAATCGAAAGCAAAACTTGAAATGAACACACACACACACATACACAGAGACATATACATATGAATGGAATATAAAAAATTTGGTATATACATACAGGTGAAACTCAAAGTAAAAGAGTAATGTTGAAAAACCTTAAACCTCATTTAATACCATATCCATTCAAATAGCATTGGCCCTAATTTTTATTTGTTACAAAGCCCTCATTATTGAGAAAAGTCTCATCATCATTATCATTCAAATTTATTACACCTAATAATCTGGCAATACTTTTTATCCAATATTATTTTCCAATTTGCTCTCATCTATAAAACTTGGTTCTTTAAAAACACTATCTGCTAAAAGATCAATATGATTGAGGCAAAATTGGATCTATAAAACTACTTGTTTTATTAAGAATCCTAATAAACAAATAAAATTAAATTGTGATAAAATATATTCAACTTAATAATGATGATAACATACTTTTCTTAGAGCTTTAAGTTATATCGACCAAATACCAAATCATCTAATCTCTTATGGTCTAATCTATTTCTTTTTTTTTAATGAAAGAACTCATATATGCTCCAATTCCTTTTACACCCAGTTCACTCACACATTAACTAAGAAGCAAAATTGCAATCCTTTGCAATTATGGAACACCGCTTCCAAATTAGTCATACCATGTAACTCTAAGACATAAAGAATAATCTTTTAAATAAAAAGGAGTAATGATTATGTTTAAATAAGTAGCACGAGTGAAGAAATTTATACTGGATTAAGTTTGTTTCTTTGGTGTATCGTAATAGGCATCCCTAAATTACCATATTCATTTTTGTTTACTTATTAAGAGCTAAGGAGGTCTCGTGTTATATCATTTGAAACAATTGTTGTGATGGTAAAAAGCATTCCTTATTAACTTCATCTAGCGTTGTGAAACTTGGTATAAAATAGACACTTAGATTCAAAAATACCTTAGTAGTAAACAACAGATAGTAAAATTATTTTTCCCATTTCTCATTAATGACTTCGAGATAAGATATGTATAAGAAAGACCGATTTTTCGAGCTAGCCTTCATTTCTTTCTTTACCCTCTCAATGACATCATAAAAGTCATTCATTGTTGTTTTGTCGTCATTATTAGCCAAATGAAATACTCTCACCAAAGGCTCACAAATTTGAATGACAACTTGACATAGGGATTGAAATTTTTGATATTTAAGTATAGCTTAGGAAATTCAAGTCTAACATTAGACCTAACATGCTGAGATGCAACCTATTTATCACTTATAAACATTTGTCTAAACTCATTCTTCAGTTGAACAAAACAATAAAGTGATAAAAAATTAATTGCAAATTTTGTAATAACATTGCATTAGTGAATTCTTTCTCATAAAATTCAAAATCCATGCACGACTATAAATGAACTTAATCACTTTTTTAGCTCTCTACACAATTTTATCAATGACAGGAAAGTATCTAGTATCTCATATAGTCATCAATTGATAGATCTTTAAATCTCTATTATAGGCTAGTAATAGTAAGATCGAGTAGCATTAAATGACACAATTGCATTATATCACTATGTAATCATTGCCATTTTTTGTATAATGAACTATTTATTTGGATTGAGCACTTCAAATTGGACGTCGAACTCCAAAAGTTGTTTATGGAGTCAAAAAGCTAGGCACTTGTTTTCTTTTTTTCCTGAAATCAGTTGCAACAATCCCTCATTCTTGGTAGGAATACTAGCTTCAGTACTATTAGTATAATCCTCACCATTGCAAAATGACCTTCCATTACCAATTTTATAGTTTAGTCTTTGCCTTAATTATTTTTTATTCTAATGCTCTTTAAATAAAGTTTTATCTATCATTTTATATCATAACTAACTTTCTAATAAGATCCTACCTTTGATCCAAACAAACTATGTGACGCTCCCAAAATTCTTAAACCAAAATTAACCAAATAGTTCCTAAAACATACCACTAATAATCCAATTCCTTTTTAGTTCCAAAAGAGAGGATTGTTTGTCAAATACAAAAATATTCTATAGCAACTTAACTATCCAAACTGTCACATTCAAAAATAAATACAATCAAATAACTTTACTTAATTAATCCGCTTGCCCCACCTGAACTCCACTTTGTCCATTCTATAAACTGGGGTTATTAACAATCACTTGATTTCCTTAAAAAATAATGGCAAGGAGTGAGCTGCTTACTTAATAAAGGTAACCAACCGTACCCATAAAACCAAGTATCTCAATAAATAATTATAACATTTAGTTAATCGATTAAATATATATATAATACGAATGTTGATAACATTACTCAGTCTAAACCAAACAATTAACAAACATCTCAAAATTTTTACCAAACAATGATTAACACACATGTTAATACATAATGCAATTCATGTTTAACTCCATCATTAACTTAATTGCTAGGGCCTTGCTTAACCTAGTAGGCTTACATCCAATGGTCTCCCAGCTCATCGCATCTCATCTCCTTATAATCATTCCTTAAGAAGGTACCTCAGTACTACTCCGGTACCTAGGCCATCGACACAGGATATCCCTAAGACTCAGGATATCCCGGTACTTAACCATCAGCACCTAACATCCCCAAAACTCAGGATGCCTCAGTATCTACTTCATAGATAGATACCTAGCCACCACTCGCTCATATTGACACAACATATCCATCTAAGACCTTCAAATGTAGCATATCCTAGGCAAGCCAACGATTCTTGAATTTTGTCTCGATTTTCGTCAATTATTCACAACATATTATCAACCAATCTCTTTTTAGTAAAACATTTTCTCCGAATTAACGATTAATACAACTCAATATACATAACAAAACATAAACACAAAACACAAAACACCTTATAATTCATGTATGAAACTATTAATCATTAATTCAATTAATGAATAATTCACAATATCATTCTCTACAAATAATAATTTATTAACAATGGAATGGTACTTTATTCTAAGAGTTACAGTCTAAAGTTATCCTTACCTCAGTTTTAGACTTAACTTATTAGAGAAATTCCCAACTGATAAATGTGTCTAAATTCACCATTTTGTCTTGCGTGTGACACTTCTCATATGTATTCTCTCATTGGGTTTGTTTTGCGGCAAATTAGGGGGTTAGTTGTGGAGGTTGACAATCCCAAAGTGCCTTACACTTAGGTAAAAATTTCAGCAGCTCTATTGTCTTTTTTGTGGTTTTGATCATCCTACACTAGTTTATAGTTGTTTTGTGTTTATGTCTTATTATGTATATTGAGGTGTATTGGTTGTTAATTCATCAAAAATGTGTTACTAAATAGAGATTGGTTGATAATATGTTGTGAATAATTGGCAAAAATTGAGAATTGGTGGCTTACCTAGGATAGGCTACATTCGATGGCCTTAGATGGATATGTTATGTCAATATGAGTGAGTGGTGGCTAGTTATCTATCTATGGAGCAGATACAAGGGCATCCTGAGTCCTGGGAATGTCCTGTGCTAATTGTTAGGTAGCAAAATATCCTGAGTCTTATGGATATCCTATGCCGATGGCTAGATACTATAGTAATATTAGGGTACCAAGAGAGATTGAGAAAATAAGGTACCCTCTGTTGATATTTATACATTTAATTATGTGTCCCCTTGGTAAGTGATTATAAGGAGATGAGATACGATGAGACGGCAGACCATTGGATGTAAGCCTACCAGGTTAAGTAGGGCCTAGGCAATTAAGTTATTGATGAAATAAAGCATAAATGGCATTATGTATTAATATGTGTGTTAATCATCGTTTGGTAAAATTTTTGAGATATTTGTTAATTGTTTGGTTTAGATTGAGTAATGTTATGAACATTTGTATTATATGTATGTTTTAATCAGTTGACTAAGTGTCATAATTATTTATTAAGTTACTTTGTTTTAAAGGTACGATCGGTTACCCTTACTGAGTAAGCATTTCACCCCTTTCCAGTATTTTTTAGGAGATCGAGTGATTATTGATAACCCCAGTGTACAGGATGGACACAGTGGAGTTTAGGTGGGCCAGCGAATTAATTGAGTAAAATTATTCAATTGTATATATTTTTGAATATGACAGTTTGGGTAGTTGTGTTGTATAGAATATTTTTATGTTTGACAAACAATCATCTCTTTCGGAACTAATGAGGAATTGGATGATTAATCGTATGTTTTGGGAACTATTTGGTTAATTGTCATTTAAGAATTTTGGGAGTGTCACATAGGTGGTATGAGAGCAGGTTTACATTTCTTGGGACTTATTAAGTGAAAAAAAACTAACTTTATGTTCTTGTCTTATCTAGGATGGCTTTAAAAGATGATAATGCTGGCCCTGAGTCAACTGGGGAATCAAAAAGTTTGATCAGTTCTCCAGATGTGCCAGACACAAATCAAGGGGATGTCTAAGCTAATAGGGTAGGAGGAGACGTGCCAATCCCATCACAGATGATGCAGTTCTTTTAGATAATGTAGCAAGCTATTACTGAGGCTGCAGTTCCAGGTGATTCTGGGTGGATTGTAACTCAGAGCGGATCAGTAAAATGGGTGCGATAGAGTAGGTACTACTGATCCTGAGGTGAATGAGGCATGATGGGAGCATACAGAGATAATTTTAGACTACCTGGAGTGTACCTTAGAAAGAAGGTTGTAGTACATTGTTTCCTTATTCTAGGTCAATGCACTGACTTGGTGGAAGTTAGTAAAGAGATCTTATGAGACTCGAGAGATGACTTGATAGGAGTTCCAGAGAGAGCTTAGAGATAAATACACCCCACGGATATCTCAGGATCAAAAGAACATGGAGTTCATAAGTGTGGTTTAGACAGAGGAGATGTTAGTGGTTGATTATGAGGCTATATTTACAGCCTTATCTAAGTATGTATCGGAGGTTATGGCAAATCCTGAAGACAGATGTCACCAATTTGAGAAAGATCTAAGGGTGGATATTTATTTCAGTTTTGGGGCTCCTATTATTGATTTCAAAAATTTATTAGAGACTGCACTCAAAATGACAAACGTAATAGAACAAGGAGAATAGAGTTAAAGAGGTGATTAGAGAGTCATCAAGGAGAGGGGAGTCAGTTAGTTAAGAGGGGAGCTACTCATACTGTTGCAAGGGATCTAGGAGAGCCAATGGCACACCGAGCAGAAGTGGTAATTTCTATTGATTTGGTAGAGGTCGAGGAGCTGGTAGGGATTCAGGACATCATAGAATTGCTAGTGCACCATCAGTTAGATCCGATAGGGGGATAATGTTGGACCCCATTTTCAGAGCCCAACTATCCAGAATATCAAAAGAAGTGAACGTATTATCCTATAAGGTTACTTCCATGGGATCTCTCTAATCAAAACCAGTTCTGACAGCAAAATCACAAATTGACTTCTTCAAAATAATTGTAGCTCCATGTCTCTAGTTTATTTTGAAACAATAATTGTTGGACCCTGAACTTTTCTTGGAAATTGTAACTATTAAAATGAGAAATTGTTGGCGATAATTAGAAATGATACATAAAATTAAGGTAGTGAAGTAGTAAGTTGTTGATGAATGATATAAGAAAAGTGTTTTTAGGGTCAATGATCAAATGTAGTTTATGAATTTGTTTCGAGTGATATTAGGTTGAAATGAAGTTGAAAATGAAGTATAAGAGATGGTTTAGTTTTGATATGGGTGATATATGAAAGAGGGAAGGTTCAAAAGTTGGAAACGTAGCGAAACACGCTCTCGAAACGTGTTTCTGGACAAGTTCGCCGCCGCAAACTTCTGTGTTTCGCTGCGGCGAACTCTAATGGATTTGGCTAGGATTACTCTCGGGTAAAGTTCACTTTGGCCAACTCTAGGTTTCTCCATGGCTAACTTGTGAAATTGGTGTGAGAATTCCTCTCTGGTGGAGTTCATCGCTGCGAACTTCTGGCTTAACCGCGACAAACTTTTCTTTACACTGAACATGTCTCGATATTTTGGGAATAACTTGTTCGATAGTTACCTGAATGAGATGATTTTTGATTTGGAGTAAACTAAATACATAGGGGTACAAGTTTTCTGAAGAAATCAAGTTTAAATTCAGCCTATAAGAATTTCAATTTTGGAAGAAAGTTGAACACAGGATATTATTTTAGTATAAGAACAGTCCAAAAATGTTTGGGGTATAACTTTCAGATTTCTTAACCAAATTGAATGGTTTAGGTGTAATTAGAAACCTAAGACAATATGAGAAACTTTTCTAGAAGGAAGTGTTATCAAATTTCTTCATTTACCTGATCAGAATAAGGAGTTAAGATGTTAGTAGTTGAT
>JAOQMS010000008.1:35321595-35351244 GCA_027563885.1 Erythroxylum longipes | reverse complement strand
TTGAGCTTGAAGCAAAAAGTTGATAATGATATATACATAGTGATATACTCTGTTTTCCTCTTCACTAGTCATATATGCGATTATATCGGTAAAGTAGTGAATGAGTTATTTATATCAAAGTCCCAAATGATTGAGGTTGTAATTCAAAGAACTGATGAGCGATTAAGTTATGAAATGGGAATGTGCATAAGATGTGAAGTTTGTTACAGTACACGATTTTGTCATTGAGCATGCATTGAACATAGTCCAAGTATACATTGTGCATGAATAAATGCTTATACGTGTGCAATTATTAATGAGTGTGCAATGTGCGCCTTGCATAAATGGGTTGGGCAAGTCAAGTGTCTGCATTCAGGCGTTCCCAAAATTTGGAAGCAAATGCTAATCTGGAGCGTACTTTGAGTAGACCTAGATGGTCTCATTCCACTGTTTGTTTTGTTTAACTTTTTGGTATTGATTGATTTCTGAATGATTATGTGAATGTGATTGACTGTGTTGGTTTCCAGACAGAAGGTCCGATGAATGTGTTGTATGAGTGAAATATTGAAGTGCTTATTGAATGTGAATTGGATGAACTAAGTGTACGTAATTGATTGTTAAATGTGTTCTGAAAGTGCATTTGCATATGAATGAAAGTGCGAATTCTCAACTTAATGTTGAATGATGGACTAAGGTCCGATGACATGGGAAAGTGATTGAATGAGATCATGCAAATGTGAGTGATGCATTCCATCTCATGAATTTATGAAATATAATGGCAATTGTGACCAGAGTAACCACCGATCAGAGCTTAAAGCTCAACGAGTGAAAAAGAGCCTCGAGCTCAAAAGTGATTCAGAGCCTCAGGCTTAACGTTTAATGAGCCCTATATAGGACAGTTATCAATGAGCCCTATATGGGACAGTTTAGGCACTCGGTTACAACAAAGTAACAAATGGAAAGTGAGTCTCATGTGCATTGCATATGCATTATATGGGTGATTAAATTGTATTGAATGTGAAATGTTGTGAATGTGATTATGTGTTATGTGGCTGGGTGAGCCATCGATGATGGTCACTCATTGAGTTCGCAAAACTCACCCAAAATTTGCAATTAATTTTCAAGATTAGAAGAATACCCCATTAGGCCAACGGGAGTATACCTACAGCATACAAGTGAAGGATAGAGGTCAGGATCAGTTCGTGTCTGCATTGCATTTACCTAGTTTGTATTGAATTGTTTATTCTGCAACCTTTTGTATAAAATTGTATTTCGAAACAACTAAAGAATTTCGTATTTGTGAAAAGGGACCAAATGGCTATTGAAATTATTGTATGTGATGCTTAACTTCTGTAGAATATGTGTGATTGTGGTTTTCAAAGAAAACAAAGAATAAAAAAGTTTTTATACCGATTTCTGATTGAATGAGTGTCTTAGCACGCCACCCTCACGGGGCACGAGTTCAGACATCACCCATCGATGTCAGGTTTGGGTCTTGTGGGAGTGGGATGCTACAAAAGCCTCTCATTTGCTCTCCCCATTTCTGGAATTTTATGGAAGGATTTGAAGTATAAATCAAGTAAGTTAAGCTTTGAGTTTTATGGTAGTGTAAATGACTTTTGATGATGTTTTCATGTTTAAAAATGGATGCATGCGTAAATGTTATAGCAAGATGAATGGATGCATGGGTGAGTGGTGTAGGAAGAAGCAATTTCTGAGATATAAGTAAAGTGATGGAGTTGAATCAGTAGAAAATGTGCAGAAAGTGATAATTAAAGTTAAATGAAGATTAGCGAAGTGCAGAAAATGTGATATGTAAAAGTATGAATTAGGCTCTGTTTTTGTGTTGTGATTATTCATGAACTTGTGAATTATGTATAGAGATTACTTAACTGAAAATTGAGGTATAATTGAATCATCAACGTGAAAGGGTAGAGAAATGATAGAGAAGTAATAGAAATTTGGTAGTGTTTTACTAAACATACATCTGTATTTTGTCCATAACTTGAACTTTGATTATCGAGATTGGATGAATTTTGATCTAAAGAAAACGAGAGACGTATGGATACATTTTTCATGATGAATCGAACTTGAATTATGTCCTTAAGAGTCTTGAAATTTGTTTTGAAGTTGAAAATTGTTTTCTATCGAGGTATGAGAACAATATGTGGTATTTTGATTATAAATTGCACGATATTGAACCAAAATGCATGAATTTGATGTCATTAGAAACGTAAGACATAGAGGAAGATTTGATTAGAAGAAAGTGTTTCCTAAAAACTTCTTTTTCTAGGGAAAAAATGGCAAGAAAGAAGGAAGAAAATACTACAGGGCACGATCATGCAGCTGCACAATCGTGACCCTTGTTGGTTTTGGAGGAAAAGACGATCGTGACTTTTGTACGACCGTGACCTATAAGGCTATATCAAAGGGTGTTTGTTTAGATGTTTTTTCAACCTAATTCAAGTAAGGATGTTAACATATGAGGTATGTAGGTTTAAATAAGAACTTAAATGAATGTAGTTGATATTGAATGAGGTGATTAAAGTGAGTAAAGAGTATTAGAGATTAACGAATGTTTTGAAGGTGTTGTAATTGCTTATAAAGCGTATTGAGGAAACATAACTGAAAAGTTGTCATTGAACATGCATAATACATGATACATTCATGAATGTGCTTATGATTGACTATTTATCTGAATGTGTAAATTTTTTATTTGATTGCATTTTATAGAAGAACATATTGAGCGACTGCTTCCAGACATTACCTATACTTCAAGGCAATAAGTTGGAAGGAGCAATAGTGAGTAACCTAAGATGGTCTTACCTTGATTGTTTGTTAAATTGTCTACTGAATTATTGTGATGTGTATGAACTAAATTTTGGACATTCAATGTCCGAGGCATTTTGATGCATGAATAGAACATTGGAAGTGCTACTTAAATGTGAATGTGATTGACTAAATGATTCTCAACTATTATGTTGAATGCTGGACTAAAAGTACGATGACAAATGTGAATGAGAAAGAAAGCGAATGTGACAAAATGAATATGCATGGTGCATTTCATTACATGAATGCATGAAATATAAAGGCAGTTGTGATCAGAGTCGCGAGTGAAAAAGAGCTTAAAGCTCAGACATCTATGGTAAGAGCCTATGGCTTAATGTGTATAAAGAGCCCTATATCCCCAATGGATAAGGGCCAGTGTGATAGAGCTCGGTATCCACAATGGATACGGGACAGTGAAAAAGACATTCAGTCACAACAACGTAATTAAATGAAGTTGAGTCTCATAAGCATTGCATATACGTATGATATGAATAAATTGAATAATTGCAATATTTTGAGGACTTTTATTGTATGATATGTGTGATTGATTATCGATGATTATAATCTGCATAATTGCAATGGAATGATGAATTGTATGGATTTCGAAATGTGTTCTATGTGAACAAAGAGTTTCTTGATATTACATGATGAAAATTGAGATGATATGAATTATGTGATGACATAAATTGTGTGTTGCATGACAAGAGTGAACCATTGAGGATGGTTACTTAACTGAGTTCGCAAAACTCATCCAAATTGTAACGTTGATATTTTCAGGTTCAAAAGAGCAATGACCTAGCTTTTAAGACTGCTTAGAAGAGATTTTGTACAGTTGTCGGATAAAGGACATGACTCAAAGGTCGGTCAGCTGGAACTGAAGGATTAGTTTAATTTTTGTTTAATTCTTCATGCATGTAGCATACTTTGTAGATAGAGCTGTGACTCTGATAGGCTGATATTGTACAAATATGGATGATAGTTGTAATACTACATTGTAAATATGGTTTATGAAATGATATGAGGAAATTTTTAGGTTTTGAACATTGTGTTAATTATGATGTAGTTATGATGCCATGCTATATAGTGAAAGTGTAATAGTTAGCACACCATTTCTATCGGGTATATGCACGTGGGTTTGAAGGGTGTACGGACACATGTCAGATATGCTCTCACTCCTTAACTCCTCCCTACTGTTAGATAGCTCCTTTGTAAGTGCCCCTACTCTCTACAAATATAACATGCCTGATTGATCCCAGTAGGTCCCTAATATGGTTCTTTGTGAAATCTCCCGCAGGTAGCACAATTCTAAAATCCTCCAAATTCTCTATCAAAAGACCATCTGAACCTCTGACTATCCCCTCTTTCGGATTTAACCGATGGTGCACTAGCAATGCTATGCTTTCCTTATTACCTGCCAGCTCCTTAATCTCCACTAGATCGGTAGAAATTGCCACTTCTGCTCCATGTTCCATCGTCTTTTCTAGATCCCCCCACACCAGTATAAGTAGCTCCCCTCTTAACTAATCGACTCGCCTCTTCTTGATGACTCTTCAATCACCTGTTTAGCTCACTTTTCCTTTTACCTTATTTTATTACATCCTCTATTTTGAGTGCAGTCTCTACTAACTTCTTGAAATCAGAAGTAGCAGCCTCTAAACCCAAATGAATATCCACCTTCAAAACCTACTTAAATTTGTAACATCTGTCTTTGGGATTTGCCACAATCTCCAATGCATACTTAGGTAAGGTTGTAAAGCGAGCCTCATAATCAACCACTGACATCTCCTCTATTTGAACCACACTTTTGAATTCCATCTTCTTTTGAACCTGATATATCTGTAGGGTGTATTTATCTCTGAGCTCTCTCTAGAACTCCTACCAAGTCATCTCTCGGGTCTTATAAGATCTCTTCACTGACTTCCACCAAGTTAGTGCAATGCCCTGGAATAAGGAAACTATGTACTACATGTAACCTTCTTTCCAAGATACACTGCAGGCGGTCTAAAATTATCTCTATCTACTCCTACCATGACTCAACCTCCTCAAGATCAGTAATACCTTGAAACTCTACTGCACCCATCTTATGGATTCGTTCATAGTTCCGATCCACCCCATAATCACCTCGGACTGGAGCCACAGTAATAGCCTGCTGCATTATCTGAAAGATCTGCATCACCTGTGGTAGGATTGTAACCTCTCCTCCTACCTTATTTGCTTAGGCATCCCCCTGAGCCAGCACATCTAGAGCATGGATCAAACTTTTTAATTCCCTAGGTGACTCAGGGCCAGCATTATCGTCTTCTGAAGCTATCCTAGATAAGACAAGAACACATCGTTAGCTTTTTTTCACTTAAGGCATCCCTAGAAACGTTAACCCACTCTAATATCACCTAGTGTGATCCTCCAAAAATTCTTAAACTACAATTAACCAAATATTTCCCAAAACATACCATTAATCATCGAATTCCTTATTAGTTTCAAAAGAGAGGATTGTTTGTCAATCATAAAAATATTCTATACAATACAACTACTTAAACTGTCACATTCAAAAATATATACAATCGAATAACTTTATTTAATTAATCTAGTAGTTCCACCTAAACTCCACTTTGCTCGTCCTATACACTGGGTTATCAACAATCACTCGATCACTTAAAAAAATATTGGTAAGGGTTGAGGTACCTACTCAGTAACGGTAACCTACTGTACCCTTAAAACCAAGTAACTCAATAAATAATTATAACAATTAGTCAACTGATTAAAACATACATATAATGCAAACGTTCATAAGATTACTCAGTTTAAACCAAACAATTAACAAATATCTCAAAAATTTTACTAAACAATGATTAACACACACATTAGTACATACAACCACTTATGCTTTATACCATCATTAACTTGATTGCCTGAGCCCTGCTTAACCTAGTAGGCTTACATCCAATGGTTTGCTGGCTTATTGCATCTCATCTCCTCATAATCACTCACCAAGTGGACACGTAATTAAAAGTATAAATATCGGTATATGGCACCTTAATTTCTCAATCTCTCTTAGTACCCCAATATTACTTCAGTACCTATCCATCGGCTCAAGATATCCCCAAGATACAGGATATCTCAATACCTAACCATTAGCACAGGACATCCTCGGGACTCAAGATGCCCCGATATATGCTCCATAGAAATATATCTAGTCACCACTCGCTCATATCGACACAATCTATCCATCTAAGGCTGTCGAATGTAGCATATCCTAAGTCAGCCACCGATTCTCAATTTTTTCTAATTATTCACAATATATTATCAACCAATCTCTATTAAATAACACTTTTTTGCCAAATTAACTGATCGATACATCTTTATATACATAACAAAACATAAACACGAAATGCCTTGTAATTAATGTATAATGTAATAGCCCCTTCCTACACTTACAGAATAATTGTTAGATTAAGCCATATCATGTGAGAATATATGAAGATCATTCCATAGGCATGCATTATATTTGCATACACATATGAACCATGATTTAGAAACATTGTAAAGATAGTTTATGTACTTAATTGACACATCCCAGGATATGAAAGATTTTAAGTGATTATAATGCAATTGTGTGTCAGTTATGTCGTGAATCTTTTTTGATGATTATAATTAGTGAATTGGGAATTTATTAATATCATTGATTAATTGATAAGGTGGTGTGAGCACCTAAATTTAGGAAAAAAAATGTTAAAGAGCAAGACAAAAATGATGCATGGACATTTGGGTAGGTTAGGCCTATGAAATGGTGACATGTGGCATTAGGAATAAGTGACAAATGGCTCAGTTAAATGGATGAAAAGTAGCTTGAATATAATTGCGACAAGTGGCCCTTTAACATTGTGACAAATGGCACCTTATACTTGTGACATGTGGAGCAATAGAATGGTGACATTTGTAGCTTTATAAATGATGACATATGTAGCCTTATAATTGGTGACATGTGTAGCCTTACAATTGGTGACATGTGTAGCCTTATAAGTAGTGACATATGGAGGATGAAATGATTTACATTTGGAGCCTAAATTAAGTGACACATGGACCAATAGAATAGTAACATATAGACCAAGCATTAGGTGACAATTGGAAGCATGAGAAGAAGACACATGGCATAGCTCTCCATTTGACAAGTGTCCCAACTCTCCACCACACATTTGTACCCCACGAATTTTTCACTAGAAAGATTATCTTTCTTCATGTTTTTGGTCTTATGTTTCCTCCTTCAATCCCTCACCACCGACTTCCTCACACCACCTCCCAAAACCTTGAGTTTTGTCAACTATAGTAGTCTACATCTTGTGATTGGAAATCCTTTGTATTCCATCTTACTCTTAGAGTATATTTGAATACCTGAGAGGTTTGATTAGCTTAGCAATTGAGGAAACTTTGGTTGAACAAGTAAGTGATTGATTGCCCTATTATGTTATATGTTAGCATAACATACATGATGATTGATTAGAGACGAATTCTATGTAAGGTTGATGATGAAGTATGTTGGAATAGATTAGATGGAGTATTTTCACTGAACATATGTCTGTATTTCGACCATATCGTGATCTGTAGGTATCTAAATAGGATTATTTTTAATTTAGATTAACCTAGCGACCTATGGATACAATTGTTATGAAGAAATCGAATTCTAATTAGGTCTCTAAGGGTCTCTAAATTTGGATTGCATCTGAGAACTGTGTGCTGTCGCGGTATGAGAACAATCTGTAGTATTTTGGATATAACTTACAGAATACTGAACCAAAATGCATGAATTTGGTGTCAATAGAAACTTAAGCCATATAGAAACATTTGTTTAGAGAAGGTGTTGCCTAAATACCTCGTTTTCTAGGTCTAAATGGTCATATAAAACTAACTTGAAAATAGAGTTGGAAAAGCTGGAAAATGGTAGTGACTTTTACATCAAATATGTTTCTTTTATGTGATGTTTGAGACAACAAATGATAAGATACTTTCCTATTATGCATTTAGGCTTGAATGAAGTTTGACATGAACCTAGTATGATGCTTAAATAAATGATTAAATGTGTGATTACTTAGGGTGATAATTGAGGTATAATTAAGCATTGGATTGGTTGATATCAATGTACCTAAAGCTAGAATTTTTAAGTTATTGAAAAAGTAAAGGTGTTCATATGAAGGCAAATGTGATTCGAAGGACATGAACAATGTGAATTAGTATAAATGAATGAGAATTGTGGAAATTGTGTGAATATAAAGTATTAATAAAGGATTGATGAATATATGATTGATGAACTGAGGGTAACCAAGCTTACATAAGGCATAACCTAATTGCAAACAAGTTATGGACAAGCTATAATGAATGAATAATCAAGATTTGTGATTAAATACATATCCTCGGAATAGTCAATTGAACATGCATTAAACATGATACATATACATGTGCATGGTTGAACAATTTTATGATTGATCAACTTAATAATAGGAGGATTATGTGGGTAATGTATGATATAGAAGCACAAGTTGATCGACAACATCCAGACATTACCAGATCATCAAGGCAATAGCTCACCTGGAGTACACTGTGAGTCAACCTAGACGTGAAAACTTAATTATATGTGTGTTTTTGTATTAGTTACATATGTAGTGAGTTAACCTACATGTGTCAACCCAATTATATGTGTTTTTTTGTTTGAGTTATATGTATCATGAATTGAATTAGATGTATCTCACTATGCTTGAATTGATCTTGTTTAATTTTGACATAATGAACTATTATTGGTTTAATTGCAATAATTTCAGACATCAATTATCCAAGGAGATCATTATTCGGGATTGTATTGGAAGTGCTCATTGTATGTGATTTTGACTGACTAAGTGTTATTTGATATTA
Organism: Erythroxylum longipes; assembly: GCA_027563885.1. Lineage (NCBI taxonomy): Eukaryota > Viridiplantae > Streptophyta > Magnoliopsida > Malpighiales > Erythroxylaceae > Erythroxylum > Erythroxylum longipes. The sequence goes on along the minus strand of JAOQMS010000008.1, from coordinate 35,342,535 downwards.
TAATTGAGTGCCGAACCAAAGTCAGATGATAAATGTGAATGTAAATGTGTATGGAATAAGTGATACTCAACTGAATGTTGAATGCCAGATTTTGATCTGATTTTTATGATAAATGACTGTGCATACCGAATAAAAGTGATTGATAGCACATGATGTGAAATGATGCATTTCATGACATTGATGTGCATGATCAGATAAAGGAGTTGTCACAGGAGTGACCAGCCTGAAAAAAAGACCAGTATCCACAAGAGATATGGGTCAGGACCTGAAATAAGCCTGGTATTCACAAGGGATATAGGTTGGTAGCTCAGTATCCACAAGGGATATGGTTCAGTGCCTGAAATAATCCCGGTATCTACAAGGGATATGGGTAAGTACCTGTAATAAGCCCGATATCTACGAGGGATATGGGACGATTAATAGGCACTCGGTCATAACAAAATAAAAATGAAAGTGGAGTCTCATGTCCATTGCATTGCATATATATTTCATGAAAGTTGAGTCTCATGTGCATTGCATTGCATATATATTTCTTTACATGTATCATGTGAATAGCTGTGAAAAGTTATTAAATTGTGTTGACACAATGACGTGCAACATTGCATACATGTTGATGAGATGAATGAGTAGGTTACTCTGAAATGATTATATGAGATGTTTGTATTCATAATGTGTTTATCGAAATATGTATATATATTGTGAGTTGATATACACAATTGGAAGATGTGTTAAATGATAACTATTCTGAACAACATGATATACATGTGAATTTGGTTATTGCTTGTAATATTTATGTGTTGACATTGGTGAGTACGTCTATCCTAAAATGAATATATGAAATGCTTGTGTTCATAACAGACTTGTTGAAATATGATGAATACTATAATTGGGTCCTAAATTATGAGCGATATAATATATGGGATTTGATTATGAATAATATGAGATACTGATTGAACTGTGCTATATATTTGCTATATTTTTGTCTATTTTGAGTGAGCACATTGAGGATGGTTCACTCACTGAGTTCACTCACTCATCAAAATTGAAACATTGTTTTTTAGGTTTAGGAGAAATCTAGCTAATCTAGTTGAAGTAACTTCTACATTCGGATATGGGTCAGTGTTGGGATCAGTTGTACCTACAAATGTCTTAGTTATATTGTATCAAGGATTGTATCTCTCAACTATTGTATATTGTGAATGTAAATTTTAGGAATGTAATGACATTTGAGACTGTATATGTTTGTGAATAAAAATGGAACAATATGATTATTAGAATGTGTTTATGTTATGTGTGATGCATTAAAAAGTAAAAATGAATTGATTTAACCGTCTTAACATGCCATTTTCATAGAGTATGTCCCAAATATCCTTCGGTATGTCGGGTATATGCTCCATGGGAGTGGTATGTTACATTTTAGTATCAGAGCCCAGGTTTAGCATCTTACATGGGCATTTATCCTAATATATGTCAAGGTACATGCATATTGAACATGTCATAGCACCTAGTGGCAATTGATCCCCAGTCTTAGTTGCATTTAAATAAGTCACATGCCTAAACATTTGTTAGGAGTCTGAACTATTAGAAGCAATGAAAAGAATGATGACCCGTTAGAGTGAGGGAAAATGAAAAGTTGTTAATATCATGACATAGCAGATTTAGTAAAGATTGAAAATGGGTTGGAAAACAAAAAAGAGCAGTAAAAGTGTTGTATCGATCATGTGATTGAATATTTATTATATAGGTATGGGAGATCTTACATGGTTTGGGAAGTTAGGCCTAGATTCAATGAATTTGTATTTATGGTTATATTATCGAATATGACATCAGTCCTAAGTTGTGGTTGTACACATATGAATTGATGTGAATGTGAATACATTTTCGTGGATTGACTGAGAAAACTAGAAATGCATGTGGAAATGATAAGATTTAAAGTGTACAAACAAAGTTGAAAGAAAACCAAATTTTCTATTACTTGAGAGGTTGAACTTGGAATTGAAATGATTGTTTAACTATCATGTTAAGAGCTTCTGATTTAGTACAAGGTTATATTATTGGATCTGATATCAGAATTTTTTGATGGTTACGCATCTTATATTTCTGAATTGATTGAGAACATACTTATGTAAGATGAAATAAATGATCACTGGGTGATGAGATAAATGATAGTGATATATGTAGAAGTCCTCAAAGTTAAGTTGACCAGTTATTGTGAGTGCACATCTGATAATGTGGTTACCTTGGTGAATGATGCTACTGAGCACATATGCACATGCTTAGATATTATACAAGAGTGATCAATGATATATTGAATGCTCTTAAGCACTAGTCCCCATGGAAAAAAAAAGAGATGAATCATAATAGCACAGTGGAAGCGTGGATTTATGTGGATATACTGAAATGGTAACCGCTAAGGATAGGTAACTTTTGTATAGACATAGGACACACAAATGTTATCCAGAATCAATTGAGATCGAGGTATCATCAACTTAAGATATTAATTGTTGACCTTTTGAAAATAAATCTCTAGATAATATATAATGGTCTTAATGGTACATACCAAGGCATATGAGTAAATGTTCATGCTTACTGCATCATTGAGCTTTATTATAGAGAATATTCTGATTATGTAAGATATGAGAGAAATTGATTTTGTTGGAATATTATGAATAATTGAAAAGCAATGATGAATATAGTTGACTAAGAAAGATTTCAAGAACAATATAAGTAACTTTAGAGGAAAATATTCTCTTTATAAAGACTTTTACCAAATTATATCATGTAGACCAAATGTTCCATTTTTAGCAATTGGTAAATATTGAACAGAATAAAGGTGAATATTGGAGTTGGATAATTATAATACTCATAGACGAGGAGCTGAATATAGTATGGAGATTGTATATTTTTTTTTGTTTATAGTAAAGTATCCAAATTACATTACTGATTCCTTGAATTCGAGATGATGTTATTGTTATTGCTTGAAGGACTTGAAAACCTTGTATAGAGGATCAGACATATTAATAGTTGTTGATTTTTGTGGGTTAAGTTGTTGGTTAATTCGAAATCTAAGACTAAGAAATGCTAGAAAATATTCGCATTATATGTCATGCGAAATGTATTACTGGAAGCAAAATAAATATGATCTCTGATTTTGTCGATTCAAAAATATGAGTTATGAACATTGATACATTGTCCTATTTGGTGCTATTGTTAGATATTGATTGATTTGTATGAATGAGTATATCCTGCATAATACTGAGATCTTTAAGTGCATGAATTGGATGGTATTATCCCACAAAGATAAAGTGTTAAGTTGTTATTGTACAATGATACCTTTACATGTGATGATCAACTATATCTACTTGCTATAAATAATCGGAGACCAGAATTGAGATACTTTCCATACTTGATATTATGAAATATTTAATGACCAGTAGATATAATTGAGGTAGCTTGTGTTATAAAAATCAAGGTATGAGAAATGGAATGTAGTTGTATAGAAATTGCATATTAAAAACATTTATGTTAGATTTGCAATCTAGATATTACTTTTCTTATAATTGACTACTATATAACAAAAATTGGTGGAGACTCACAAAGTTTAGTTTGAGACTTACAAAATATAGCTTCAGGTTTAATTTTGAAGAAGAGAATAAGTACAAAATGTGTGGTTACTATATGTGTAGTAGAACTTTTGAAAATGTTGGCAATGATATAGAACAAGAGAATATGATTATGAAATTAAGTGGTACAAAATGTTGAAGACCCTTGTATTAGGATAAAGAGGGCCTGAGGAATATTGATCCCGTAATTGATTCAAAATATAGTTGATAAGGTGAAAATGATCTATAGTAGGATTAAGGTAGCTTAGGGCTAACAAAAGAGTTACGCAAATTAGCACAAGAGTGATATAGAGTGCCAGGGGGAAGACAAAAATAATTTTAAAAGTGTCACCCTATAGAGAGGAGTGCTGAGGTTCGATAATAGGGCAAGTTGAACCTTAGGTATACTGGCCCTTATGAGATTACTGAGAAAGGGGATCTATTTACATGTTGGTGTTATCACTAGAAGGAACTTAGATCCATAATGTATTTCATGTTAGTATGCTTAGAAAGTAGAGGTCAAATCTGAAGCATAATGCATTTCAAAGAAAATTTACATATACATAACTGATTTATATGTATATTCATTACTTATATGTTTATCGTATGATTATGCAAGTGTACATGATAACGTGAATAATTGGTATTAATGAGCATTAGTATTGGTTGTAGTGATGAATTGTACTAATGTGCAATTGTATTGATAACTTGTGAGAATGAGCGTTGAATGTCAATATTTGGCTTATAAATGTGCATTTTTGTTATATGGATAATACATTGAGGGATATGTTACCAGCTCAAAAAATTGAGATTACGAGTGATTTGAGTTATATGGAGGAACCAATAAAAATAGTCAATTATCATACTAAACAGTTGAGGAATTGAGTAATTCCTTTAGTAAAAGTTATTGGAGAAATCATTCGAGAGAAGAGGCTATTTAAGAGACTAAGGAAAACATTAGACAATAATACCCCCATCTATTTGATCACTCAGGTAAGAATTTTAAGGACGAAATTTCTTTAGGGGGGAGAATTGTAATAGCCCCTTCCTACACCTAAGGAATAATTGTTAGATTGAGCCATATCATGTGAGAATATATGAAGAGCATTCCATAGGCATGCATTATATTTGCATACACACATGAACCATGATTTAGAAACATTGTAAAGATAGTTTATGTACTTAATTGACACATCCCAGGATATGAAAGATTTTAAGTGATTATAATGCAATTGTGTGTCAATTATGTCGTGAATCTTGTTTGATGATTATAATTAGTGAATTGGGAATTTATTAATATTATTGATTAATTGATAAGGTGGTGTGAGCACCTAAATTTAGGAAAAAAATGTTAAAGAGCAAGACAAAAATGATACATGGACATTTGGGTAGGTTAGGCCTATGAAATGGTGACATGTGGCATTAGGAATAAGTGACAAATGGCTTAGTTAAATGGATGACAAGTGGCATGAGTATAATTACAACAAGTGGCCTTTTAACATTGTGACAAATGTCACCTTAGACTTGTGACATGTGGAGCAATAAAATGGTGATATTTGTAGCTTTATAAATGATGACATATGTAGCCTTATAATTGGTGACATGTGTAGCCTTACAATTGGCGACATGTGTAGCCTTATAAGTAGTGACATATGGAGGCTGAAATGAGTTACATGTGGAGCCTAAAGTAAGTGACACATGGACCAATAGAATATTAACATATAGACCAAGCATTAGGTGACAATTGGAAGCATGAGAAGAAGACACATGGCATAGCTCTCCATTTGACAAGTGTCCCAACTCTCCACCACACATTTTTACCCCACGAAATTTTCACTAGAAAGATTCTCTTTCTTCATGTTTTTGGTCTTATGTTTTCTCCTTCAATCCCTCACCACCGACTTCCTCACACCACATCCCAAAACCTTGAGTTTTGTCAACTGTAGTAGTCTACATCTTGTGATTGGAAATCCTTTGTATTCCATCTTACTCTTGGAGTATATTTGAATACCTGAGAGGTTTGATTAGCTTGGAAATTGAGGATACGTTGGTTGAACAAGTATGTGATTGATTGCCCTATTATGTTATATGTTAGCGTAACATATATGATGATTGATTGGAGATGAATTGTATGTAAGGTTGATGATGAAGTATGTTGGAATAGGTTAGGTGGAGTATTTTCACTGAACATACATCTGTATTTTGACCATATCTTGACCTGTAGGTACCCAAATGGGATGATTTTTAATTTAAATTAAAATAGATACCTATGGATACAATTGTTATAAAGGAATCGAATTCTAATTGGGTTTCTAAGGGGTCTCTAAATTGGGATTGAATCTGAGAACTGTGTGCTGTCGCAGTATGCGAACAGTTTGTAGTATTTTGGATATAACTTACATAATACTAAACTAAAATGCATAAATTCTGTGTCAGTAAAAACTTAATACATATAGAAACATTTTTTTAGAAGAAGGTTTTGCCTAAATACCTCGTTTTCTAGGTCTAAATGGTCATATAAAACTAACTTGAAAATAGAGTTGGAAAAGCTGGAAAATGGGAATGACTTTTACATCAAATATGTTTCTTTTATGTGATGTTTGAGACAACAAATGATAAGATACTTTCCTATGATGCATTTAGACTTGAATGAAGTTTGACATGAACCTAGTATGATGCTTAAATAAGTAATTAAATGTGTGATTGCTTAGGGTGATAATTGAGGGTATAATTAAGCATTGGATTGGTTGTCAATGTACCTAAAGCTAGAATGTTTAAGTTATTGAAAAAGTGAAGGTGTTCATATGAATGCAAATATGATTCAAAGAACATGAACAATGTGAATTAGTATAAATGAATGAGAATTGTGGAAATTGTGTGAATATAAAGCATTAATAAAGGATTGATGAATATATGATTGATGAATTGAGGGTAACCAAGCTTACATAAGGCATAACCTAATTGCAAACAAGTTGTGGACAAGCTATAATGAATGAATGATCAAGATTTGTGATTAAAGACATATACCTGGAATAGGCAATTGAGCATACAATGAACATGATACATATACATGTGCATGGTTGAACAATTATATGATTGATCAACTTCATAATAGGAGGATTATATGGGTAATATATGATATAGAAGCACAAGTTGATCGACAACATCCAGACATTGCTGGATCATCAAGGCAGTAGCTCACTTGGAGTACACTGCGAGTCAACCTAGACGTGAAAACTTAATTATATGTGTTTTTTGTATGAGTTACATGTGTAGTGAGTTAACCTGGATGTGTTAACCCAATTATATGTGTTTTTCCGTTTGAGTTATATGTATCATGAATTGACTTAGATGTATCTCACTATGCTTGAATTGCTCTTGTTTAATTTTGACATAATGAACTATTACTGGTTTGATTGCGATAATTCTGGACATCAATTATCCGAGGAGATCATTATTTGGGATTGTATTGGAAGTGCTCATTGTATGTGAATTTGACTGACTAAGTGTTATTTGATATTATTATTGAGTGCCGGACCAAGGTCAGATGATAAATGTGAATGTAAATGTGTATGGAATAAGTGATACTCAACTGCATGTTGAATGTAGCATTTTGATCCGATGTTTGTGATAAATGACTGTGCCTACCGAATAAAAGTGATTGATAGAACATGATGTGAAATGATGCATTTCATGATATTGATGTGCATGATCAGATAAAGGAGTTATGATCGGAGTGACCAGCCTGAAAAAAAAGCCCGGTATCCACAAGGGGTATGGGTTGGTACCTGAAATAAGCCTGGTATTCACAAAGGATATGGGCCAATGCCTGAAATAAGCCCAATATCCACAAGGTATATGGGTTGGTACCTGAAATAAGCTCGGTATCCACGAGAGATATAGGACAATTAATAATCACTCGGTCACAACAAAATAAAAATGAAAGTGGAGTCTTATGTGCATTGCATTGCATATATATTTCTTCACATGTATCATGTGAATAGTTATGAAAAGTTATTGAATTGTGTTGACACAATGATGTGAAAATTGTATACATGTTGATGAGATGAATGAGTGGGTTGCTCTGAAATAATTATATGAGATGTTTGTATTCATAATGTGTTTTATCGAAATATGTATATATATTGTGAGTTGATATACACAATTGGAAGATATGTTAAATGATAACTGATTCTGAACAACATGATATACATGTGAATTTAGTTATTGCTTGTAATATTTATGTCCTGATATGGCTGAGTACGTTTATCCTGAAATGAATATATGAAATGCTTGTGTTCATAACGAACTTGTTGAAATATCATGAATACTACGATCAGGTCCTAAATTCTAAGCGATATGATATATGGGATTTGATTATGAATAATGTGAGATATTGATTGAATTGTGTTATATATTTGTGATATTTTTGTTTGTTTTGAGTGAGTACATCGATAATGGTTCACTCACTGAATTCGCGAACTCATCAAATTTGCAACATTGTTTTTTAGGTTCAGGAGAAATTTAACTAGTCTAGTTGAAGTAACTTCTGCATTCAGATATGGGTCAGTGTTAGGATCAGTTGTACCTACAAATTTCTTAGTTATATTGTATCAAGAATTGTATCTCTCAACTGTTATATATTGTATATGTAAATTTTGGGAATGTAATGACATTTGAGACTGTATATGTTTGTGAATACAAATGGAACAATTTGATTATTATAATGTTTTATGCTATGTGCGATGTATTAAAAAGTAAAAATGAATTAATTTAACCGTCTTAACGTGCCATTTTCGTAGGGTATGTCCCCAAATATCCTTCGGTATGTCGGGTATATGCTCTATGGGATTGGTATGTTATATATGAAATTAGTAATTGAATTAATGACTAATTTACAATATCATTCACTACAAATAATAATTTATTGACAACAGAACGATATGTTATTCTAAGAGTACTGTCAAAAGTTATCTTTACCTTGATTTCGAATTCAACTAATTTATTGTCTATTTTATTCCTTATTCGGACTATCGGACCTAAACATTAAAATATTCTATTAGAATAATTTATAAAAAATTTCAACTCAAATATACTTAATAATCCAACATTATTCTCTTTTCTAATTTATTCTTAATTATAAAAATAAATACCTAACTAACCTAACCACCATAATTACTAAAATACCCTTAACTAATTAAAAGTCCTATTTTACCCTCATCTATTTCAATTAATACCAAAATTGACCTTCTTGGAAATAAATTTCAGATTTACCCCTTCACTTTTTGCATTTCTTATTCTGCCCTTACATGCAAATTAAAATTTCAAAATATGTCATCTTCTTCAGCCTCTCCTCTTCTCCTATCTGCTCTTCTTTTATCATTTTTCAGCCACATTTTTTTCATTTTTATCATTCATGTAACTTCAATTATTGTACCAAACAATCACAACATGCAATCCAGCTATAAACTAGTATAGGAGGATCAAAATAAAAAAAGGACATAATAGAGCTACTGTAATTTTTACTTAAGTGTAAGGCACTTTGAGGTTGTCAACCTTCACCCCCCAATTTGAGAGAACACATATGAGAAGTGTCACATGTAGGAAAAATGGTGAATTTAGACACACTTATCGAGCTGGAAATTTGAGAGAAAATGAAGAAGAGGGTGATTTTCGTTGGTTCTCTTCTAATTTCTAGATGTTGTCTTTTATGCATGTTTAATGGTTTGTGGGTTGGGCTGATTTTATTTTATGAATCAACTTTACAACATATTTTTTTAAACTAGAGACTTTTCCACCTCTAAAATTTTTATCATAATACAGATTTATATTATGATTTTTAATACAAAAAACCAATCTCGTATGAGTTTTAGTTAGATTATCAAATCTTTTTTAAAAGATTGAATTAGTAAGAATACTTAAACTTAACTCTATTTATTGTAAAAATAAATTACAATTGAATAAGGATAATAAATTTCAAATTTTTTGTCATTACAATATGGGACCATAATCAACATATTGCTTTTCGGCCCATAGAATGTCACCATTTTTCAGCCATACACCCATACCTTCCAATGTAGTATTCTTAGATCCCTAAGTCCAGACTGAGGGATCGTGCGAGTGTTGGCGAGCCTTGGACAATGCTTGGCATGCAGGTCGGCACAAGGAAGGCGTGTTGACGAAGGAACAAGGTGAAGTTCTGCGAGATGACAAACTAAATCATGCGAGACCTGAGGATGCGCGAAGGCACTTGACTTCGACAAGGCAGATCGAAGGCATGTAAAACGTGCAAGGTTTTATATTAACTCAGATTATGACCTGTACTTAGTCATGGAGCGATGAGACTGCACCATGAAGTGAGCTTGATCATGGAAGATGGACTTGTCCATGGACATGCATTGATGGATTTATGTGTGGATAGGTTATGATAACGTGGAAAACACATCAGCAGTAACGTGGCGACAATGGATGACGTGGCACATGATGACGTGGCGGATAAGATTGCAGTGGATGAACATCAGCTTTAAGAGATAAAGATCATCTAAAGATAAAGGACATCTTCACGAATAAGGATAATCATTCCTAGATAGGGTAATATTTTAAATGTGATGTAACTTAATCCTATTAAGGATAAGATAGGATAAGATTATGATCTTAGCTAGTAGAGTTCTATTAGGACTCTTATTCATCTAGAAGAGCCTATAAATAGCTCATTAGAGTTAAGAGCTATTCATTCACTCACAGAGGAGAGTGAAGAGAGAGTATTCAATCAGTGAGAGAGCTTTGAGAGTTGAGAGCTTTTGGGGGAGTTCTCATTATAAGAGCTTTGAGTAGGGAGTTCCTTAGAAGGGCTTTGAGTAGGGAGTTCTTTGTAAGTGCTTCGAGAACGAAGTACTTGTGTTTTTTGTTAACATTTTGTGGAGAGTTAATGAAAGAGTAGCTTCGGCTACATATATAAATATCTCTTGTTGCTTTCTTTACTCTATTTTACACTGGTGTTATTTTGGGTGTGAGAGAAATACTTTAAACACTTGTGTGTGCGTGAGGTGTTCGAGGGATAACGGAATTGCTTGGTGACATTCATGTGAGAAGGCTGAATCTTGCTTAAGTGGACCAAAGCGGGATTGCCATACGAAGGTAGGCACGACTTGGGGTGAAAGTTTAGGTCCAAAGTAGACCTTTGTGATAGCAGGTATTAGAGCCAATCTAGAGCAATGGCTTGTGGAAGTAATCTGACGGAAAGGGTTAACAAAATAGAGGCAATTCTTGAGTCTCTAGCCCCAACGGATGCGGGAATAGCTCCTTTGATGGAACATATTGCAGACTTGGAGAGGAAACTTTAAGCAACTATGAGAGCGCTCAAGGAACAAATAAAGGCTCGTGAGGAGATGGGTTATAATCTGTTGGTGCTCAAACGTGTGATGGCAAAGCACGAGACGGGTGTCCGAGTATAAAACACTATGGTGAAGACAAGTTGTTCAACTTCATTAGCGGCTTGCAAAGTTGGGCACAAATGGAGCTTCGGAGGCAGAACGTGAAGGACCTCCCTAGCGCAATAGCAGCAGTAGATGCCTTAGTGGATCTTCAATTGCCACCACCAACTCAACCCAGCAGAGAGGGAAAGAAAAATGGTGGAACCCGGGATGGAAAGGAGAAAGGCAAAGAGAAGGTGGGAGAACCTTCTTAACATAAGAATAAGCAATCGAAGGGAAAGGTTGCATGCTTCATCTGCGATGAGCTGCACTATGCTCGAAAATGGCTGAAGAAGAAGAAGGGCGAGGGGTAGATGAACTCCATAGTCGCGAAGGACAAAGAAGGGAGCGATGAAGATGAATCGGGGGAAGGATCCATCAACAACATTATGTATTTGAATGTTATGAGCCTCGTGGAGGAGGATTCATACAAAAAGAAACTCGACGGAAAGAGGAAGTGGTATGTGGGAGATATACCAATGGAAGCGAAGGCTTGCTCCAGTCTTCGATAGTTGGCGAAGGATTCTTCGAGGGAACCGCTAGTAGAGGAGTGCCCACAGATTATTTCGACGAGGCGTCGAATTCTTCTAGTGGGGGTAGTTTGTTAAACTCGTAAGTCCAGATTGCGGAATCGTGCGAGTGTTGGCGAGCCTTGGCCAATGCTTGGCATGCAGGTCAACACGAGGAAGGCGTATTGATGAGGGAACAAGGCAAAGTTCTGCGAGTTGGCAAACTAAGTCATGCGAGACCCGAGGGTACGTGAAGGCACTTGACTTCGAAGAGGCAAGTCGAAGGTATGTAAAACGTGCGAGGTTTTATATTAACTCAGATTATGACTTGTACTTAGTCATAGAGCGACGAGACTGTACTATGAAGTGAGCTTGATCATGGAAGATGGACTTGTCCATGGACGTGCATTGATGGACTTATGTACGGATAGGCTGTGATGACGTGGAAAACACATCATCAATGACGTGACGACTGTGGATGATGTGGCATATGATGACGTGGCAGATAAGATCGCAATGGATGAACATTAGCTTTAAGAGATAAAGATCATCTGGAAGGATCATCTGAAGATAAAGGAGATCTTCACGGATAAGGATAATCATTCCTAGATAGGGTAATTTTTTAAATGTGATGTAACTTAATTCTATTAAGGATAAGATAGGATAAGATTGTGATCTTAGCTAGTAGAGTTCTATTAGGACTCTTAGTCATCTGGAGGAGCCTATATATAGCTCATTAGAGTTGAGAGCTATTCATTCACTCACAGAGGAGAGTGAAGAGAGAGTATTCAATTAGTGAGAGACATCACTAAGAGAAATCACTCAGAGGAGAGAGCTTTGAGAGTTGAGAGCTTTTGGGAGAGTTTTCATTATAAGGGCTTCGAATAGGGAGTTCTTTAGAAGGGCTTCGAGTAGGGAGTTCTTTGTGAGTGCTTCGAGCAGGAAGTACTTGTGTCTTTTGTTAACATTTTGTGGAACGTTAATGAAAGAGTAGCTTTAGCTACATATATATATATATATATCTCTTGTTGTTTTCTTTACTCTATTTTACACTGGTGTTATTTTAGGTGTGAGAGAAACACTTTAAACACTTGTGTACGCGTGAGGTGTTCGAGAGATAACGGAATTGTTCGGCGATATTTACGTGAGAAGGTTGAATCTTACTTAAATGGACCAAAGCGAAATTATCGCACGAAGGTAGGCACGACTTAGAATAAAAGTTTGGGTCCAAAATAGATTTTTGTAACAAGTACCATCATCAACACTACTTTTCGGCCTTACTTCCCAATTTTGGGCCTCACAGCCTAATGCAACTCATTTTGTCCACACACTTTGTGGACCCACATTGCCCTCTCGTCAGTTACAATTTACAATGACAACCAACCAAACAACGGGAATTTGAGAAAGCGATTCCCGCCTGCTAAAATGCTTCCATTTTCGAAGCTTTATCTTTTCTCTTACAATTCCCTTCAGGCCTTTGGATGGTAATCTTGTCTGTCAGTTTCCGTCATTTCTCCCTGTGTGGGAATTCGTATATAAATATATATTGGTGGTGTCTCCTCGGCAGGTCTGTTGCGCTGTTCAGAATTTTGATTAACAGTGCTGCCACCAAGTCACTCAGTGGAGCTTATCAGTCTGCTGGAGGACTTATCTGTAAGTGAAATCCATTCTCTTCTTTTTTGCTTGAAGGTTTTTCTTTTTGAACGGGGTTTCTACTAAAACTACGCATCTTTATTGTTTCCTGGCTTTCTTTTTTCCTTTTGTTTTTGAGGTTTATTGCAATCCGTTGCGTTCTTGGAAGTAATACATGGAGCGTTGGGTAGGCTTGATTTGTTTCTGTGTTCTTAAGCTAAATAACAACTGTTCTCAAGTTTGAAGATTGAGCTAATTTTATTTCTATTTCTTGGATATACGAAGGGGTTGTTCCGAGTGGAGTGTTATTTCCTTTCATGCAATGGGCAGGACGGACCCATTTCGTGTTGGCAATCGTTCGTAACATAATTGAGGTTGTCTTGTAATTCGAATAATTGAGGTTGTCTTGTAATTTCGATTCTCTCTCCTCATTAGAGGCTTGCCGACCTTTTTAGTATCAGATGCTCGGATCATATGTTCCGCGAAAGATGAATGCCTATCTCTGGTTGATTAAAATGGTGATACTATGGAATACTGCTGACTTTCACTTGTATTTAACATGTGATTCACTAATGTTCTGCAGGTCCAGAAGTTGCCTGCTGTTTTCATAACTTTTGTTGCCTGGAGCTTATCTGAGGTCAGTAAGTTGGAATCGGTGTTCACATGCACAGAAATATTTCTATGGGTTTTACATTGGCTGCATATTAGTTCACTGGTCATTTTAATGTGTTCTTAATGAGCCTGTTAGAGAATTCTCTCCGCAACAAAATATAAAACTGCCCTTGTCACATTGTATTCTCAAGTGGGCTGACACTTCTGTTGCCTTGAAAATGGTGAAATTCAACTCTTTCAGTCCTTGGGTAACTTTGAACAAAGGGAAATGCAGGACGTGTGGATCAATTTTCTGTAGCTAAATAATTATGTACATATACTGGGTAAAAGTATGTACTTGAAGAAATTCAAATCTTTCACTTCCCTGGAAATTTTGAACGGAAGGGGAAATGTCTGACGTATGAATTAATTTGTTTCACCTGTATTCTTAGTTATACTTATGCTCGCTCAGTGTATATGCTCGAAATAGTACACTGTCACATGCTCTGGAACAGCTAGCAGTCTTAAGTTGGAAATGTAAGGATCTCTGAACTTTGGTCTGAGTCTGACAAATCCATATGCTGCTGGCCGCTGACTATTGCACTATGATATAATGCTAAAGTTTGCAATATAATGTTTCAGTGAATGAAGCTTTACATGTCAATGTCTAATAACAGCAGTGATAAATTGATCATCTAAAATGAAGATAATCTGAAGAACAGAAACTGCAATTGTGGCTCAATTTGTTTCTTATTGCTTTGTTGCTCCTCTTGTCTGGTGATATTTTTCCTTACTCTGGAAAAGAGCTGAAGTTTTGCAGGTTTTTGACTGAAATATGATGCATCCATCTTTTTGCTCATCTCTTTCCCTTTCATATTGCATCTACTTTATCCTTGAGAATGTTGACCAGAAAATGAAATGTACGTGATCCTTGATGCAGGTTATTAGGTATCAGCATTATGCTTTGAATTGCATTGGAAGTTGTCCATCTTGGGTCACTTACCTCAGGTTTGCATTCTTTTTCTTCTAACTCCTAACATAGAAGCACAAATTTGTCGGGAGAACAAAGCAAAATATATGCCAAGGACCTTGAATACATTTTTATGTACTACATGGCTTTTACATAACCAGGTATACTGCATTCATTGTGCTGTATCCTGTAGGACTCGCTGCTGGTGAAAGTAAGTGCTTGACCTTGATCTTCCCTTTTTTAATGATCTTCCCTTTTTTGACATTTTACAGTTCTTAGAGAAAAGGAGGAAAGAAAACTAATAATTTGCATTCAACCACCAGAGGATATTTTTCATTTACATCCTTGTCTTTTAGTTTTCTTAAGTTTTGAATTGTTTGAATCCTTGGTAGTCTGGCTCATGTACCAAGCTCTTCCAATAATAAGAAGAAAGAACCTCTATGCAGACTTCTTTGCTGTTCTCCCATTCAGCTATGACAACTTTCTAAAGGTATGCTTAAAATCTTGTAAGGTTTGCTCAATGCCCTTAATTTCACATGGTAGATTAGGTGACTAACTAATTTGATTTATATTATACATGTTCACAAGTGAAAACTTAAATTCCAGTTAAATAGATAAGTTTCTTGTGATAGTTAAGTAATAATATTATAAATGAGGCTCAAATTTACAAAATTTGTTGGTTAAGGTCTATTAAAACCGATTAGGGGACCCCTAGAACTTTTGCAAGTGTTACTATTATGATTTTGAGTAACATTTTCTCCATAAGTTCCTTAGTGTTAGAGGAGTCATTGGCAAATAATCTTCTGTTTCTCTCAATCCATATATCATGGTCAAGAACAACGAATGCTAGCTTGAACAACTTGTAATCACCTTTGGAACGTTCTTGTGATTTAGAAGCCTATGAATTAATGTCATACCACTTTGCTTGGTGACTTTGCAATCAAAATAATATGAGAGTTTTGTCTATATGATAGAAGAGAAGAAACAATTAAAGTAGAGATGGTCTAGGTCTTCTATAAGATACGAGCAGAAGGAGCAGTGCCTATCAGATATTAAGAATTAAGGGAGTCTTTAGTTCCCAACCTCCCTCAAGCAGCTAACTATAAGGTAAAAGCATTGGAGGGGATCACATCAAAATCCTAAACAAACTTGCTCTAGTCACTTCTAGGGAGAGGTCCCTAAGGATTTCTTTGCAAGACCTTGTCATAAAAGCTATTGATGCAGAATCTCGAGGCTAAAGAACTCGAAACCCTTAAAAACACACTTTAGATAGAGCATGGACAAGAAAAAATCTCCAACCCTAATGAACCCGCAATCAATTATATGAAAGGAAATACATATAATAAGGTTGATTTGAAAATAATTAATAGAAATTCACCATAAGTGATTACCTTGATAAGAATTATATTCTTGATGTAATAGAAGAATACCAGAAGATTCTTTCTTAAAGAATTTGTTATTCATCTAATTTAAACCCTAAACAATGCTTATAATGAGGTATTTAAACCCCTTGAAAAGAAAGAAATCTTAAATATGTAAAAGACTTTTAAGCATGGGCTTCCTACCAAAACAACTAAAGCTCAAGGCAAAAGTAGTGAGCTGCCAAAACTATGCATCTAACTTAAAATAATGAATTAAACAAGAATGAAAATTTTCTTGCACATTCTACCCAACTTGAGTTATGATACCATTGTCACTCATTGTCTCTTGAGATTCCATGTCGTCTATAATTTGGCACGTGTAGGACTGAAGCGTTTCTTTGAACTTCTTAGCTCTTAATCTTGTTTCTTTTTTGAAAATTAACAGATTTCATTATATAAATATAAATACAGTTTAGAGTATAAAAAGTCTAGAATAATCTAAAAGATCTAGATTACAGGGAGTTTTGATTCCTAGTAACCGTCTACAACTTGAAATCGAAGGGACACTTGTGCATATAGACCAGTATTACTCCAATCCCCATCTCCTCTTCATGTTACTCGTCAGATTTGTAGCTATTCCTCTTGCTAACATAACCAATCTGCAGGAAAATGTCCTAAAAAACCAGCTCAATGCTTCTACTTTTTTGTTTGAAAACTTTGGAATTATGCTCTTTCCATATGTAGTACACCAAGGCTGCCCAACTTAACTTGATTGCTTTGAGATCAGTTGCATTATGCGCTCTAAGTTTCCCTAGCCAAGTAATAGTTTCAGTCCAAGAGTCCATTGGTCTGTCTATGTTGAGAATAATCTGCATCCAGCCCCATACTTGTCTAGTAAACTTGTATCTTATCATTAGGTGTTCCAGATTCTTCAGTTTAGTATTTCATAACTCACAGCTCAAAGTATTAATAGAGAACTTGATCTTATCTCTCGTAAGCAATCCTCCATTGGTTCTCATCCACAAGATGAATGAGTGAGCTAGATTGATGTCACTATCCCATACTAGCTTTTGATCTTGTTATTGGTCCCTCTGACATTACTAGCTCATCTTTGGTTTCATTTCGCTTACAAAGTCCCATGGTCATGCCCACATCAGCCATCTTCTTGTTAGGCAACTAAAGAATAGAGTCCTGGATTGGAGTTGAGAGACTAAGAAGGCAAAGTTGTCATAATCACATAAGATCCCCTAGTGGAGTAGGCTGCCCAAGTGCGAGCATTGTTTTTTATAAAAGTTTGCACAATGCTGTCTTTAGAAATAAAGGATTTAAGGCTCTGAAGTTCAGTGATCTTATACAAGGGGCCAAAATCTAGTCAGTTATAAAAACAGAAGAAAGCATTTTTTCCATCCCTTACCTTTTGCTTGATGGAGAATTGGATCGAGCCTCTTAGGAGAAAGATTTGTCCCAATGTCCCGGAGACATTATCATTTACCTGAATGATTTAGATGCTTTTCTTCTTCAAGAAATAGTGATGCAACCACCTAAACTAGAGAGCTTCCTTGTCCACATAAATTTCCCAAAGTCTTTTGATTAAATGAATCTTGCTAGACAATCTAATTGAGAAAATATCAAAACCCCACATTCTTTAAGTAAACAAACATTTTTACCATTTTACTTTTGGGTCTTTAGAGTAGATATTGACCCCACTCCAAATAAAGTCCCTTCGAAGTTTATCAATAATTTTTAGAATATTCTTTGGAAGAGCCTGATGTGAGTATGGATACTTGTGAAGATTGGATACGATGGAAATGATTAGTTGCACTCTACCTACATAAGAGAGACTATGGTTGGTCCAACTATTGAGCCTCTTGTGTATGTAATCCAAAAGGGGTACACAATCCTGAATAGACATGTCAATGGGCCGGGCCGGGCCGGGCTTGGTCCCTCCTATGGTGGCCTGCGGCCCTGGTCCAGCCCCTCCTGTGGTGGCCCGTGGGCCGGGATGGGCCAGCTCGGCCCGCCCATATTTTTTTTTAAAAAAAAAATTTAAAACGACGTCGTTTAGAAAAAATGGACAAGCTACGAGCCAGGCCGGCCCGACCTGTGGCCCACACAGGCTGACCATGGTTGGCCCGTGGCCCTCCCAACTCGGGCCAAAAACGGGCTGGGTCGGAATTGTCATCCCTTCCTAAAAGGTGAGCTTTTTAATGGAGATAGGAACTTCTAGATATTTAAAGGGGGGTTGTTGTACTGGTAGGCCACTAGTAGGGGCAAGAGAAGCTATACTTGAGCTTGCACTTGTTGACAGGAACATAGAGCTTTTATTTGGATTAAATACCAAACCTGAAATTGACGTTGAAGGTTTTTAAGGAGTTAAGCATAAGGTTAATAGAGTTCGGACTAGCACCACAGAAAAGCAACAAGTCATCTACGAATGAAACGTTGAAAATTGCAAGCTTTTCACGCTTATTATAAAATCTGAATTTAGGTTTAAAGCTTATGTTTAACCTCGTTAATCTGGAGAAAATTTCTTACCTATAGCAAATAAATAAGGTGATAGAGGGTCACCTTGTCTAAGACCCCTTACTGCCCTGAATATCTTTGATGGTTCATCATTGATTAGAGTCGAAAAGGAAGCTGAAGTGACGCACTTGATTTTCCAGGTAATGGACTTGCAAGGAAATCCCATAGCCTACATTAAGTTGATCAGAAAGTTCCAGTCAAAAGTTGTTGTAAAGTCAATTTTGAGTACACAACTCCTAGTGCACTTCTTGGAGTGGTAGGTCTTGAAAAGTTCCTACACAATCATGGTGTTATACTCAATATTCTTATTATGAATATAAGTAGTTTGGCAAGGGCTTATCAGGATGGTAAAACTCTTTTGACTCTATTGACAAGGATCTTAGAAATCACCTTGTGGATCGCATTGCAACAAGCAATGGGTCTATACTCATGTAGAGATGTGGGATTAGGTGCCTTAGGAATGAGAGTCACATAGGTCTTATTTAGCTCAATCGGTATATAGGGGCAGTTGAAAAATTTTAAAACTGAACTGTCACCATGTGTCCTATTAAGTCCTATGTAATTTGGAAAAATCTTGCATTAAGGGGCCTTGTTTGGATGCGGGCTAAATAAGGTATTCTTGATTTCCATTGGGATAACTTCCCCTATCAGATCAGTTTCAAATTGTGAGGGGAAGGAATTTGCCAGGTAATCCTTAAGTTTTAAAGTGCCTAAAGGCTAGTTCTTTAAAATTTTCCTGATTAATGATTTCTTTGTCATCAGAGTTTAATAAAGAGACAATATTGTTCCTATTCCTCCTTCGATGGCATGGTAAAAGAATTTGGAATTGTGATCACTGTCTCTTAACCAATTAATTCTTGATTCCTGCTTGGGCTGGGAATAATAAGAGTCAAGAGCTGACAAGTATTCCTTTCGTGTTCTTGCTTCTAGAGACCTCAGTGAGGTATTTGAGGGATCCGAAACCAATTGATCTTGGAGATCCATTAGAGTGTTGTAAGTGTTAAATTTCCATGGTAAGACTAAATTGGACTTGGAGATCAGTTCCAACTTAATAGCCTTTAGAGTTGGTTGACATCTATATGTCTTGGAGCCATCCACTACACCATTCCTTTATGGATTGCTTCAGTAAACCTGGGATGCCTTAATAGATCATTATAGAATTTGAAAAGAACTTTCCTCTTCCTGTCCATGGTCTTTAAGTGAGTAACTATGGGGGTGTTATCAGATGTAAGATGGTTGCAGAATTCAGAGTAGCTATGGGGAAAGGTAGAGAGCCATTCTGAGTTGACAAGACAGCGATAGAGCTTCCTTTGTAGGAAAAACCTCCTAGATTGCTTATTATTCCAAGTAAAAGATTGCCAATGTATCTCAGATTAGCCAGGCCCAAATTCCTGGTCAGATTAGCAAGATTTGCATTTCTTAGCTTAGAGCATGAGTTATAACCATCATATTCTTGAGAGTATAGACTACAATTGAAATCCCTAACAAGAATGCAGGGGGTTTGATATGTTGGTTTCTAACTTATTTAAATCATCCCACAATAGTTTCCTCTGAAATTCAAAATTCGATGCATAGATGGCAGTAGTAGCAAGGTGAGATTTAAGTTGAGTATACCATACCTCACAATGAAGATATTGATATGAGCAAGTCCATTTTTGTAGCTTGAAGACTTGTGGATCAAAGGAGACAATAGTTCTCCCATTGTGGTGCGGATCATGATTACTCAAAATGGTCCAGTCCTTTAAAACCGAAGGCCCCTGTTGAAAGTATCCTTTTTTATTTTGGTTTTAATCAAACCAAAAAAATGAGGCGTCTTAAGGATGAGGACATCCTTGAGAGCCTGTTGATTATTTGGGTTGTTTAAACCCATGATATTCTGCATAACTAGATTAATTTTGATTGAGGAGAAGCTTGTTTCTTGTTCTTAGCTTTTCTCCCCATAGCCTTCCTGCTTGTTCAAGTATCCAAACTCTTTCTCTTGTTGGCAGTTTCAATAAAAGGACCTGTTTTACTGACAATATGAGCTCATTGATCTACATCTGAGTGAGAGTAGCAGGTGCCAGGAGCCTTCACAATGGTGCCGGGGTCTCTAAGGTTGCTTCTTAGGCCATCTCCAACCAAGGCACCAAAACAGCAATGCAACCTTAGAGACCCTTGGTGTTTTGGTGCAATAAATCCACTCCAAGAAAGGCACCAAATCTTCACACCAAAAGTACAAAAAGACAACTTTATCCAATTACTTTTTAACATATTCCTTTTATGTCCTTTTTACAAATTGAT
>JAOQMS010000008.1:35310970-35321495 GCA_027563885.1 Erythroxylum longipes | reverse complement strand
AATTTAATATAAAGCATATATTAATTAATTAAGAATAATGATTTTATTTTAATTTTTAATAAATAAATAAAAATTATCGTATAAATATAAATTAATTTAATTAATAACTAAATTATTGTGGTATATTCTTTGAAAAATTTTGGTGTAAAAAATTTGGTGTAAAATTTTGGTATAGAATAGTTGGAGTAACACCAAATTTGGTGTAAAAAGATTCTGGAAATATTCCATTTTACACCAAATTTGGTGTAAAAATTTGGTGTAATGGTTGGAGATGGCCTTAGTGTTCCTTAAGGTTTCCATTGATAACCATTGCCTTACCTGGATTTGCCTAATTAACAACAGTGTCCACATTTTTTTTGGTTCATTGTTTCTACTGCGTTAATATCCAGGGGTGCTTGTGCTGGTCTATTCTTCTGGGAATCCGAATCCTCCAAGATGACAACATTGTCTACATTTTCTTTTTGCTGCCGTACCACTAGATTCTCCCCAATATTCCTTATGGTCACTGGCTTCTTAGGGAGCCATCTTTGGATTTTACCTTTAGAGAGGGCTTCCATAAATTAAAAGAGATATAGGTGCTTAATTAAGTTCCCAAGTTTATTAAGCTTCAAGATCCTAATAGTTTCAGGGAGCTCCTTTCCAATGTCAGCCTCTACACATAGTCGTGCATATCCTATTTGCACTAAGTTAGCGGTATTTCCATCCAAGCTTAAAGGCTTACCAAGTCCACTAGTCAAGTCACTCAAACCTTCTGAGAACCAGTATTTTAAGGGAATCCTATGGAAGTTCACCCCGATGGACACACTTGTTCTCCAGGTTTTGTCCAGGGAGAGTCCTGGCTTCCACTTCTGGATGAACATGGGTCTACCTTGGATATACCATGGAGTTTCCTCCAAAATCTTCTCTGCTTTGAGCACATAGGATAATTTAAAGATGAAGAAGTCATCCTCACCGATCAATACATTCTCCACGCCATGCTTTTTCAAGTTGGCATTGGAATTCAACAAGGACAGTTTGCCACTTCATGGCCCCATATTGAGAACCTCCAAAGGTGGTAATAGAATGCTGGAACTGGCGGAGGATGGAATAAATCTAAACTTGTCAAAGGTTTGAGGGTCTCCCACAACTTTACACCAAGTAAGTTCAGCTGCAGAGGAGTTGAGGTGGCCTCCGGAATAGGAATACGATTCCCAAGAATAAAACTAGAGAGCATGGGGAAGTCATTGGGTGATGAGAGATCAGGGGATGCTGAAATTTGTACGGGTGAGGTGGTTTGGGAAGGTGGTTTGTTGGAGGTAGATGCCACTTTTAATAATGGCAGGAAAGCTAGGAAGGCAAAGTGGTAGGAGAGCTGAATCTGTGGCAGTGGGCTTAAAAGTAAGTAGAAATATTTTAGCGATAATGGGCTAGGAAACAAGGCTGGAGGAAGTTGGTAAATGGTTGGGAAAAGGTTGAGATGGCAAAGGTGGTGTATATAGCGAACCAAAATTGCTCACTCTAAAAATGGGCTGGTGAGAGACTTTCTACTGTATCATATTTTAAATTCTCATGCTGATTATAGTTAAATGGGCATGTTACCTGCTTTGAATTTGGGTTCTCCTTTCATTATTAATTTTCCAGGCGGAGAACAATCCCTGTTATCCTTTACCCCATCCACTGACTGGATTCAAGATACGAACAAAGTTTCAAAGCTTTGTTTGGTGGGGAGAATTAGAATTCAGCTGGAAAAACTTGTTTTGATATTATCTCTCATCAGACGATCCAAATTGATTGGTACAGGGGCATACGTGCGTAGGTCAAAATTGGTGTTTCTCAAGTCGGTTTAAGAGTCGTGGCTAGAAAATCTGTGGAGTTGGCTGTTCAAAACACTATTCACAATTAATGTGGTTTTTGACATTTTTCTAGAGCATGTATGATATTATAAACTCTTCTAGGCTTTTAGATGACTTGGTTATTTCCACCATATGGTGTCTTAACAACTAATTAGGAACATGGCATACCATTTGCTTGGTTTCTTCCATAGGGGCTCATTTCTGTGTAAAGTAACTACAGTTAATAAATTTATGATCACTGGGATTCTTGATTCAGGGTCTGCTTGTCTGCTATCCCTTCCTCTGGTTGAATCTTTATCTGCATTTATTCAAGCAACGGCGGTCAAAGCTGGGAAAGCACAACAAAGAGAAGAAGACAAAGAAGAACTGAAGTGTACGTCAAAGAATTGAGAACTTATGAGTTTAGAGTTGAGAGAGCCTATGATACGAGAGGCAGTTTGACTGGGAAAAGACAGTTTATGGCATGTTCATGTACTTCTATGCTTCTTTCTTCACACGCAGTTGCCTTGCCTGTTGGACAGTATTTATATGTTTAATGTATTAAAGTCTAAAACTTGTCATAGTTTTAAATGCCTAGTGTCCCATGTTAGGCAAACTTTAAGCTAATGCTGCTCCAAATTTATCGTTGGTCCTATTCTTGACAATATTTGCATTTGCTAGCACATTTATGAATTACAACTTTGTTTTGGTGTCTTCTATGTTAAGAGGCTGATTCTCAGTTATGCAACTATCTCTAGATTCTTATTGTCATTATACGTTGATTGGGTGAGAGCTGAAGTGAAGCTGTTTGAGTTATAGGCAGTTTTGCTCCTTGCAATTAGTTGCTAAATGTTGGTGTTAAGGCCAGACAAGATGGCCTTTTTCTTTTTCTCCTTTCTTTATCTCCCTTGTTAAGAGATCAGCTCTAGTCTGTCTCTTATGCCGTCAGCCGTAGAAGATAATTGATATCTTACAATAGATGTTATAAAGGATGTTTTTAACATAAGAGTCACACCTATGCAGATGCAAACAGTAGCAATACTAGGAGATTCCTATATACAAAACAACGTCACTTAGAAATATGCTATTTAATCGTTCCAAATGTCATTTTCCAAAAGCTACTAGTTGCGGTGTCGTATAATTGTTATCAAATCTTCAAGGAGCTTTATCTGGCTAAGCCTCATCTTCTTGCTAGATCGATAGAGTAGATTCTATTAATGTTGTGAATAAGAATCTGCTCTCATGTTCTGTTGATGATTGCATAGAATAGGGTCTCCTTTTTCTTAGCTCCTTTCCCAAATACCCAGTGGTTCCTTTCCGTTAACAGGGCATTCACCATGTTGCATAATACCATTTTGGAGATGATCCAGTCCGCATCCCTTCTTCTCTTGTTTTTACAGTACCATATCTCCTCACAACAGTGAGTTCCCCATGTTATAACCCCCAATTACGTGATCAAACCTAAGATGAGTTTAGAGTAGCGACATTCAAAATAAAGATGCTTTATAATCTCTGTATTTTGCTCACATAGGACATATTTTTCAGATGTTCATGTATTTACAAATCCTATCCTTGATGTTAAGCTTTTGATGAGGAGCCAAGTTATGTTAGAGGCTCGTGGACATGCACATTCAAACCATACCAGATTGGACCACTTTACATGGGGTATATTTCTACTCAGTCTACTTTTACATGATTTATTAGTAAAATAGCCTACTTCATGGTGATTCCACCATATCTAATCCTCAATTTGGGGATTTAAGGATATCAGTAGCATTAGCGAGCTTTGCTCTTAAAATTGTTCGGTGGTGGAGAGTGATGGCCTCTAGTACAATGGCCTCATCTCCTACCTCAAGCATTAAAGACCTTAACGCCTGGGCTTTGACAGTGGCCCTAAATTGGTTATTTTAAGGTTGAGGCTCCATTCTCTATTCTGTAAAAGAAATCTTCTCTATGGAGTTGCTTGAGAGTTAGTGTATGCTTTAGTGTCGAAGAGGTATTAGTTTTAGGGTTCTAACTCCAAATATTTCCTTGTTTCCCATAGTGAGAATGCACCCATCTAATTGGTTTGTATTTGGAGTGGAATTGGATTTGCCCCCTATTTGCTAAATCCTTGATCATATACTTCATAAAACCTCTATGGCAAGAGTGAAAAGATATGGGGATAGAGGGTCCCCTTATCTTAGCCCCCTTGCTCCCCTTAACAATTTAGTGGGTTTTTCCATTGATTAAGACTCCATAGGAGATTGTATTGATGCACTACTAGATCCAATTTGTGAATAGATTAGGGAAACCAAAGGCATGAGAGATGTTTTTGCTGAAACCCTAATTTGGGCAATCAATGACCTTTTGGAAGTCAAACTTTATAGCACAGTTCCTCATTGTTCTTCTTATGTTATAGCCTTTAAGTAGCTCTTACACCAAGAGAATATTATCTCTAGTAAATCTTCTCCTACTAAAGGCTCTTTGAGTACTATCAACTAGTTGTTCCATAACAAGTTTAAGCCTATTTGCAAGCATATTAGCAATTATCTTGTAGACAATATTACAATAAGGAATTGGCCTATAATCTTTTATAGAATTAGGGGTGGATACCTTAAGGACCAAATAGATAAATTCCTTATTCAATTCCTTCAACATCTTGTCATTCCTAAAAAATTTTATCACTAGTTATGTAACCATATGTTTGGTTTGGTCCTATTAGATAGAAGTATGCATTGTACCTATAAGGACCAAGGGCCTTATGGGGAGGTAAGGAGAATAATGTTCTTTCCACTTCCTCAGCCTCAAAAGGTTGGCCTAGGCTTTTAGCTAATTCAATTGAATATGATAATTCACAATTCTCTTTAGTACCTCCACACTGAATGAGGCTTAAAACTTATGCCTATAGTGTTATAGTAGAAGTCGTAAGTTTTTGTTCTTATCTCTTCACAGTTGGAGAGGAGATTGTCATTCTTATCTCTCAAGGAGAATATTTTGTTTGTATTCTTCCTCTCCAAAATGGCTATGTCCCTTTCCTTTAGCCAATTAGCCTTATCTTTTGCCTCCGGAGAGAAACAATAATTTCTAACATTTCCTTATAGTGTAGTAGAGCAATAACTTCTCTGTTTCTAAGGTGAACATTCTTAGGATCCAAATAGAGCTCCTCTTGTATCTTGACTAATATCTATTTTGCCTCTGTGACTGCCTTATGAGTATTATTCCCTAAAGCTTGGCTTAGTGCCTTTGGCACCCACTTTATCACCTCTAGCTTCCTTATATAGGAAAACAT
The DNA here is from genome assembly GCA_027563885.1 of Erythroxylum longipes. Lineage (NCBI taxonomy): Eukaryota > Viridiplantae > Streptophyta > Magnoliopsida > Malpighiales > Erythroxylaceae > Erythroxylum > Erythroxylum longipes. The sequence continues at coordinate 35,316,413 of JAOQMS010000008.1, read as the reverse complement.
TTTAGTTCCAGGTATTCTTGTATTAATTCCTTTAGCAGTTGCAACATTGAAATCCTCTAATCCAAAAAGGAAGTTATTAAATCTAAAGTGGTTATATCTTTTTTGTTGTTCAGAGCATATCTTGGATGAGGATCGGACTATGATTATATAGTAGATTGCAATTGAAAAAGGCTTTGTTTTCTAAAATTTCTTTAGCCATTCCTTATTGACCATGGCCTTGTCTAGCTTCTTCTTAATAAACCAATGTCCCTATTGTTTGTTACTCTAAGTAAATAGTTACCCCTCCATCTTTGTGTATGTGACCTACATTTTATTAATATAGTCTATCAATTCATTCACATGTTTCCTTAGGTAGATGGTTCCTCCTCAAATTCATTAGCATTTAGTATACAATTAAAATCCCGAATAATTAGCTAGGGTTCCTTAATCCCATTCCCTATACTTGCTAGGCTACTTTAGAGGTCTGCTCTCTGAAATCTATGATTAAAAGCATAGATGATTAAGAGTTGGAAACTTACATTAGTGTTTTTTCTATATACTTTGAGGTAAATATATTGTTGCTTTACCTTGATAGGTTTTGCATCTAACTCCTTTGTGTCAAAAGCTACTATTATTCTTCCATTATAGTAGCAGTAGTGATTTGTAAGGATACACCAATTTTCCTTTAAAATAAAGGTTTAGTGCCATTATTCTCCTTTATTCTTATTTCAAGGAGTCTGATCAGAAGGGGTTTGGCTTCCTAAATATAATCAATGATCATTATTTGTTTATTAGGGAAATTAAGCCTTATTATATTCCATATTAATGGGGACATTAATTCTGAGGAGAAGTAGACTTCTTCTTCCTTTTGGAGCTTTTCCTAGTTACTCTCCTAAAACTAGAATTTATCTTAATTTCCGCTAGTTTTTCATGCTGATTTAGAGTTTCACTAGATATTAAATCTAAAGCATTTTCCTTCAACTAGGATCTGTTTGGTGAGCTATGAGGTATTCATTCAACAATGCTCCCTTCAGTGGCTCCTTGTTATTGCTCCATCTCCAGTGTTTGAGACCAGGTAAAGAAGACTGGAGAAGATTTGGAAAAGCGTGAAGGAGAAGCCAAGGCCATGATCGTGACATATTAGTCACGATCGTGACAGAAGTAACCAGCATAGTTCACCATTGTGACTCATTAGCCACGATCATGACAAAAGCCAAACAGGACTAAGCCACGATTATGACTCATTGGCCATAATCATAACAGAAGCCAAATTTCAAGTGCCATAATTGTGGTAGGCAAGATAATAGACGTGGGAACTATTTCTGAACTCAACTTTTTGGGGTTATTTCAGACATTTGGGCTTGGTAAAACCTAGTTTTTACCTTAAATGGAAAAGGGATATAAAAAGAAAAGAAAGAAGCCCTAAAAAGAGAGCCTCCATTTGTTACATTTGGAAAGAAGTTAAGGAAGAAGGGAGAAGTAGAAAAAGGAGGAGAGAGGAGGCGAGAGGATGAGGGAGCTACCGCCGCTGCCGCCATTCCGGTCTACCCTAAGTTATATTTCTCTTTCCATCTTATTATTTCTTTCATTTTGATGTATAAGATGGATGTGATGATGATGAATTTAGGTTTAAGGATGTTCTAAACTCTTTTAGGGATTTGTTCTTGAATCAATGTTAATTTGCTTACTTTTGATGTTAATGAGTTGGATTTCATGATTGTTTGTTGTATTTATATTCTTCGGTAATAAATCGAGAGAGTGAATCGATAACAAAATGATTAGATTGGGTAATAAGAGCTAAACAATCTAATAGATCAAGCAAACAATCAAATCAGTAATTTATACGAAGAGAGATCTTTTGTGAGGACCTGATTGTCCATTAAAGTGCTTAATATCTAATTATAACTTCAGAGAGAGTAATCACCCTTTGAACTTCTAAAATCGATATCGGATTAACTTAAAAGTGACTAAGTTAGAGTTAGATGATAGGATAAATCTCCTCTCTCATAATTGGTTAATCTTCCTTGTTTGAAGTCTCAATTGTTAATTGGTTGCACTTAATTTTGATTTCTTTGTGTTAATTTTACAATTTCACTTTCAATCTATCCATATTTAATTACTTAATTTTTTGCTTATTTTTATTTTCATTGTAATTACACTTTTAGGCCTTATTAGGATTCAATTAATTCCTAGTAGGATCAACACCTCATATACTACATTACGACCTGTGCGCTTGCGGAATATTGAGGGTTTTATAAGATTAAAACTTGTTTAACAAGTTTTTGACGTTGTTGTCGGGAACTTAGTTAGGATTAGTTGAATTATTTTATTTTAAGTAATTTTTGCTTATTTTGTGTCCCTGCAGTTGCCTGAACATAAAAGTTACTTGAAGTTCAAGTAGGATCATCGAAACATTAGAACTTGACATCGTTCGTTTAGAGCGAACAGGCTGAAAAGCAATACGCAAAGAAGAAATAGAAGAACTAATGGTGGACGAATTTAATCAAGGAGGAAATCAAGGAAACAAACCTCGAACCCTTACGGATTACATAAGACTGGGGTTCAACGCTATAAATCAAGGCATGACTCGACCATTGGTACAAGCACCCTCATTTGAGATTAAGCCAGGCTGCTAAACATACTGTAAACAAATGTGCAATTCTACAAATTGACTAATGAGGATCCTAATGCTCATAGAGTTAACTTCTTGGAAATATATGATACATTTTGATATCATAGGATGTCGGAAGATGCCGTTAGGATGAGGCTCTTCCCATTCACTCTAAGGGATAGAACAAAGGCATGGTCTCATTCCCTAAGCCCTGTAAATGTCACAACTTGGGAGCAGCTAATGCGTGCGTTCCTTGATAAGTACTTTCCCCTTACAAAGACTACGAAGATGATAAAGGAAATCATGAATTTTCAACAAAGTGATGGGGAATCACTTTGTGAGGCGTAAGAATGGTATAAGCATTTGCAAAAGAGGAGCCCTCACCAAAATTTACCAAAGGAATCCCTGTTGTAAACCTTATAAAATGGAGTCACTCTGTTAGAGAAGTGCTCTAAAACCAATTGCCTTTTGCACTTATTGTATAAATCTTTATGATTAATAAAAGGCATATACGTTAATTTGATGTTCAAGTTCTTTATGAATTGATAATGATCTTAAATTGAATTAATGAAGTTCTTGATACATTACAGAGCATGAAGGAAATCATGATGAGATCATGATAATGAGATTCCTATAATATGTAATTCTGTTAATATCTAAATTATCCATAGTTATAGGATTAATGAAATGGGACATTATTAATCTGGATAGAGTAGCACATGTTATACTCCTTGATTGGATCATGCAGTGAATCTTAAGCATGAGTTGTGTAGAATTAACATGTGGATGCTTACTAAAAATAGTAAGTACATTGAATCAGCTGCCATGAGACGATCATATGGATAATCTATTCTAGTGTCAATGATAGTCTCATTATAGCAATGGTGCAAATATCCTTAGACTTGAGATGCTCAAGGATATCATGGATACTGATGCTGTACTTTGACTTTATTCCTCGTTGTCTCTCAGAGGTTGCTCATAGGGTAGTGATTGGGTATAACTTGATGTATTCGAAGGTAATTGAGTAGCCAATAAAGGATTCACCACTCTTGATAGAAGGAGATGATACCCACAACCTCTTGTTAAGGTCATTACTTAGGAATCTCTGGCCAAAGTGGAAATGTCCTGAAGATAGTCTTTAGTGACATATCCAATTAAATAATGAGCCTTAGGGACAAGAACTAACATCACTTAGGCTAAATGTGATGTAGTCAATTTAGTGGGAGTTGAGATTTTGACCATGCTATGAACCAAGAGCGGTATAGATGGTGAAAGGACAAATTTCATGGGAACATTGTCTATGAAAGGGTTCTTAGTCAAACCACTAACTTTCTGATCAATTGAGGGCCATGATGTGTTGCTAAATACCGCTCATGACTTGCTTGAATTAAGTGTTAAGTCAAGTGCCCAACATAACCGGGAACCTAATGGGTCACATGTATTGGAGATGCGAAGAATTAGTAATATGGGTTTGGATAGTGATCCAAGATATGAGAGAATGTTTCCGCATTGTATCGCGATATGATCGTGATAGAAATGTTGCAATGGAATGAAAGAAAGGAAGTGTTGCATGGCTGCCAGCCTGGAAAATTTCCAGATTTCTAGTAAACGTTTCAAGCCAAGTTAAGTTGCATTCATGGCCACTTAATTCCCATTATTCCTCCATTCATGATAGGGGTCAGAGGAGGCCAATATTTGGTAGAAACTTTTTTGTGTGCATAGTATTGTAAGAAAACTAGTGAGAAAGGTGAGGCGTTCATCTTACACACACTTATTCTCTAAATTATTGTCTCAAGAACATGCATCAAAGCTAGCACTTTGTTTGTGTTCTAACCATTCTTCCTAAAAGGTTTTAGGCTTTGCTCTTCGTGTGGATATCAATAGAGACGTCCTCCTTTGGTCGTTGTGGTTTACGATAACCGGAGGAGGTGAAGATAACGAAGAACGAAGGAGTTTGTAAGGTACACATGTTAAGTTCATGTTTTTTACATCTGATGGAACATGTTTGATTTTGTATTTTCTGGGCTTTGTTTTATTTTGCACTGTGTCACTATAAGAAAACAGCATTTAGGAACGGAAAAAAAGGGGCCAAATTCGTCCCAATTTCGCTTCTAAACGATGTTTGGGATGGATTTTAGGACTGAAAATAATCCGTCGGTATTTGGTTGGTTGCAAATCTTAGGGAAGGAGTTTAATCCGTCCCTAAAACACAGGAACCGAAAAATCCTTCCCAAACACTGTTCGCAATATCGGTCCCAATCGAATTATTGTATTGTTTTGGGACGGTAATTTCTGTCCCAATATTGGTACGGAATGGAGTTACCAACTGATTTTGAGAAGGAAAATTTCGTTCAGCCGACAACAAGTTTGGGACGGAAATTTCCGTTCGTTTGTTGTGTGGAACGGATTTAGGGGCCAAAATATCAGAGCATTTGAAATGAAATTAGGGACGAAATTAGAGACGAAATTAGGACAAAATTAGGGACGACATTATGGACGGAATTATGGACGAAATTATGAATGGAATTAGGGACGGAATTAGGTATGGGCATGTGGTTTGTTTCAGCCCATTTGAGGACGGATTTAGGGATAGAGTTCTTTTGTTCGGAACTGATTTAGAAATGGATTTTTCTTTTAGTTTGAATAAATTTTCAAATTTATTTTTATTTTCCAAAAAAAATTAAAGAAACTTATAAATATCCTTAACATGCAACATTATTCATAATATTATGATAATAAATGGGATGAATAAATTTTAAAATAATATGTAAAAAAATTATAAATATCCTTAATATCCAACATCATTCATAATATTCAAAATTTAAACATCTAATAATATTGACATACATGCAA
>JAOQMS010000008.1:35262145-35279269 GCA_027563885.1 Erythroxylum longipes | reverse complement strand
ATTATTAATTAATTAATTGCAATATAATTAATTAAAATATAATCCATTCATTAATTAAAATATTGTAATTAATTAAATTATAATTCATTTATTAATTAAAATATAATTTATTTTGTAATTAATTAATTACAATATTTTTTACAAACTAACCACTATCAATCGTAATGGTAATCATTCCTTCATCTTAACCAATCATCATAATTATAACGATTATATCCATTCCCATTCCTCCCTATATTCTCATTCCCATTCCCATTCCCTTCTATAAACCAAGCGCCCCCTTAGATATTGAGGTTACTAAACCTAGTGCAATAAAGAGAATAGAATGTTGAGTTGAATTTGGGGCAAAATGAAGTATTATTAGCTCTATTGAATTCAAGATATTTTTTATTAAAAATTGAAAAGCCTCAAATTGAGGATCCAAAATTAATGAATCTTATTGAGAAATTGAAAGTGAATATGGATTGTGAGTCTGAATTGGAAAATGATACCTTGTGATAGAAGTAAAGATTATGTGTATCCAACGTTGATAAATTGAGCAAAGAGATTATTAGATAAAGCACAAATATCAAACTATGCTATACATCCTAGTAGTAATACGCTGAAACAGTATTTAAGGATCTAGGATGAAGAAGTAAAAGGCTGAATGTATGATCAAATGTTTAATTTTCCAACAGTCTTAACTGTTAGAATTATGTTAGAGCTTATAATTTGGAGTTCTTAGGAACATGCGATCAAAATACAGTCTGAATGATTTTGATTATAACAATCATTATCACAGTGGTATCGATAGGACAAAATATGGGGCGTTTTACGACAAAAAGAGTCGTTCGGCTTTATATTGACATGAAGAAGGCCTAAGAATAGTTGAAGGACAAAATTGATTCAAGATGTTGTTGATAAGTGAAATAAATCTGTAGTAGAAATTAAGTGACTTAAGAAAGACAAATGAGTTAGGTGGATTAACACCGAAGATATGAAATATATTGAGATAGACATAAGAGTTAAGTGTATTAATACTGAAGAGATGTGAAATATAAAGCGAAAGATGAAATGTTTCTGAGAGTATTTCCATGGCAAGGTGTGCTCAGGTTAGGTAAAAGGGGGAGCTAAGCCTGACATAAATTAGTCCATATGAAATTATTGTGATAATAGGACCATTGACTTATGAGTTAGTATTACCAATAAAAGATGTTTCAGATTCACACAGTGTTACATGGATTTGTTTAGGAAATATTGTTATGATTTGATATATGTGTTATTGATACTGGAAATGAAATTATGAGTAATCTGAAATATATTGAGGAAGCAGTTAACAATAAAATGGTTGATATATATTGGAACATGGTTGATGAAATGATCATATAAATGTCTTGCTTTTACATTTGTGATGATTAATGATTCATAGATGTTGTAGAGATGATTTTGAGATGGAAAGATCATTAAAATAGTGTAGGCAAATGTGCAAAAAAATTTAATAGATACATGAATGTTTTATGTTCTGTTTTCCTGGTACGTAACATGTATCTCTTTTGGTGTTATTGAGATGAGTTAAAATGAGTTTGAAGCTAATGAAAATGGGTACTATGGTGTCTTGAAATGGGAAGAATTAGTGTAATAGTTTAAAAGTGAAATGAATGTGATAATGGAGTAAGATATGTGTGCAGAAAATATGATGAATGTGTGTATATGATATGTTCTATTTTTGGTGTTAATGATCAATCATAGAATATGATTTTTTTGTGATTGATATTGAGCTGAAATGGAAGTAGGAATGAAGAGGAAATAATGAGGACATAAGCTAGAAATGATAGACTAAGTAAAAGGAATGAACTAGGATGAAACTGATGATCAAGTGTGCTAGAATTTGTTAGATGGAGTGTTTTCATTGAACAGGCATTTGTATTTTTTTTCCATATCTTTACTTTTAGATATCCAAATGGGATGATTTTTGACTTATATTAAACTAGATTCATGTGGATTTAATTTTTATGAAGGAATTAAATTTTAACTCTGTCCCTAAAGGTTTTGAAATTTGGCTTGAAGTTGAGTACTAGGTGTTGTTGTAGTTTGAGAACAATCTTTAGTATTTTAGGTATAACTTGTAGAATACTGAACCAAATTGTATTAATTATATGTCGTTAGAAACTTAATACATATAGAAACACTTTTTTAGAAGAAGTTGTTACCTAAATACTGCATTTTCTATATCATAATGGTCATACAAAACTGATATGCAAATAGAGTTAGAAAGGCTAGAAATTTGGAAGAACACAACTGGGATTTTCAGACATAAGCATCCCACGATCGTGGGAATGCCTTAGAGGGAAAAAATTTTCTGCCAATAAATCCCACGATCGTGGGAATGGTTAATATGTCAAATATGCTTCTTTTATGTGTGGTTTGGGACAATAAATGGTTAGGTACTTTCATATGATGCATCTAGGCTTGAATGAAGCTTGAATAGAACCTAGAATGATGCTTGAATAAGTGATTAAATGAGTGACATGTTTAGGGTGATGATTGAGGATATAATGTAAGAATGAATTATTATACATTAGGTGTTCAAACTTGGAATTTTGAGATGTTATTAGAATGAAAGTGATCCTAGGAACGCTAATGTGACTCTATTAAGATGAATGATAAATTGGATGTTTAGTGATCTTATAATGCTTGAATGACCTTGATGAATGATTGAATGGTGAACTTAGAATGATCTTTATTAATTGAGGTGTTATCCTAAATTCAAATTAAACATATATGAGTTATAAAGTGTGAATGATCATAAGATGTGAATTCAAATCAAATTGAGCATGCATTATACATTACACATACACATATATGTACAATTGAACGTTCATGTGATTGTATAATTAGTAATGTGTGTGTAGTGTGTGTATTGCATGATGTTGATATAAAGGATACCACTCAGCATACAGACGTTTTCTAATTTTGGAAGCTAATGCTAATATGGAGCATACTGTGAGTCGACCTAGATGGTCTCCTCTTAATTAATTATTTTGTTTAAGCATCTGTATTGAATTGTTATATGATGTGAATGTATTGATTTTAGACATTGAATATCCAAGGCGTTTGATGCTTGAAAATCATTGGAAGTGCTCATTATAAATGAATTTGACAGAATAAGTGATACTCAACTTAATTGTTGAATGTCCGACTAAGGTCTGATGATAAATATGAATATAAATGTGAATGTGAAAAATTGAGCACAAGTGATTAATTGAATATATGTGAATGTGATGCATTTCATTATATGAATGCATGAACAGATAAGGGATGTTGTGACCGGAGTAGCCACTAAAAAAGAGCTTAAAACTCAAAAAGTGAAAAAGCTTAGAATGTGGTAAGAGCCTTTGGCTCACTATGTATAATGAGCCTTGTATCTCCAACAGATAAAGGATAGTTATTAATGAGCCTAGTATCTACAATGGATGCAGGACAGTTATAGGCACTCGCTCATAGCAATAACAATTGGAAGTGAGTCTCATGAGCATTGCATATATAATTGATATGCATGTTTGAAATGATCGAAATGAACTGTTTGAATGCTTTGAAGGTGAAATGTGAAATAAGTAATCAAAGTTTTATGTGATGCTATATGATTATTGGTGAAATAATGTGCATTATATGATGACATGAAGTGCATATGAATTTGAAGTATAAATTGTTGTGTTATGTGATATGAGTGAGCCATCGAGGATGGTTCGCTCACTGAGTTCGTTGTTTGCTCAAGGTTACAGGCGCTAAGTTTTCCTAATTATAACTTCGGTAATTACCGCAAGTGCACGAGTCGTTCACGTAGTACTTAAGGTGTCGATCCACTAGGAAGGGAACTAATCCTAAAATCTGAAGGTAGTTAAGTTCGTAATTAACCTAATTAAACAACTAATGCAGAAATTAAATTAATCAATAATCAATATGAGAAATTGAAGTGCTAGAGAGTAAACAAAATAGCAAAATCACAGCCCAACTAAAAATCGACCTAGATTTTATCAAGGGAGAGAAAGGGGATTTTAATTCGAAACTAACAAAACCTAACCAATTATGCAATTATTGAATTAACGAGTCTAGGCGGTCCTAGGGTGAATTACTCTCTCTCTCAAGTTATAATTCTTAACCCTAATTAGTAATCCATAATTCAAATTATGGGAATTGCGATCTCTCAATCTGTAATTGGTCTAAAACCTAAATTAGTTCTAAAATTGCCTATTAACCTACCGAGAATCTATGCTTGATCACTCGTTACACGACTTTGTCGGTTTGACTTAATTCTCTACCTATCGATTCACCTAACTCTCATTAGTCCAAATCGATAATTTTTACCTGACTCACCCTCTTAGTTTGTTATCGAATTATTAAGAACAGAATTGAAATCACAATCAGCTCAATAAGAAAACACAATCGAATAAATTTTATTAATCTCAAGAGTCAAAATTTGAAAATGAGTATAAAAGTAAACTCAACATTCACGCAACGAATCTCAACACCTATTTCAATTCTATACATAAATAAAACTAAAATAAATGGAAATATTGTTTGGAATGGAATCTCGAAGCGGCGACGACAGGAAACCACCTATTCTGTGAAGTACTTCGTGTCTAGCACGTCTTTGTGTTTCTCTTCCTTCGTCTCCTTTCTCAATCTCTTGATCTCTCTCTAAGTCCCTCTTGGATTTGGTAGAATTTCTCTCTTTTCGCACGACTCTCCTCACTCTCTGATGAATGCCGGTTGTTGTCTTATAGTGTGCTACTTATTTTGTAGCAGCCCTAAGTCAAACTCGGGGTTTAAACAGTTCAAAAAATCACTTAAAATTTAAGTTTTCGTGTTAGCCCGACGCAGGGCACGATCATGGCCCTGCCTGCCATGATTGTGGCTAGTGATTTATCCTTTCTATCACGATTGTGGCCTAAAGTGCATGATCATAGCTTGACTTGATGCTCTCTGTCACGATCATGGCCCCTGGTGCACGATCGTGGCCTGGCTGCTTCTGGCTCTTCCTTCTCTGTCACGATCAAGGCCACTGTGCATGATCGTAGCCTATGTCTTTTAGCCTGAAACTCTTCAAATCTTCATCATTCTTCCCCGTTTACCTTGCAACACCAACACACATTAATGTACCTAAAAAATATAACAATTAAGCTCAAAGATTCATACTAACCCATAAAAGACACATAAACATACAAACTAACATAATTAACATATAAACACACACTTAACTCTCAATTTAATACTAAATACTTACCATATTACACCGTAAAACATCGTGCAAAATGCAACTATCAACATCCCCACAGTTAAACGTTTGGTTGTCCTCAAGCAAACAAAACAACAAAACACATAAAAACATATAACATACAATGCAATAATAAGAAAATGGCTCTGACTTCATGAAATAACTTTAATCTTGGACACAATCATTCGAATTATGGCAAATCATTAACAAACAAAATATGTGTCTGGGGGCTTTGAACTAAATATACAACTAAATCAAGACCTAAGTGTTACTTAGTTACGCTTTTCAATTGTACACACACTTTAATAAATCTTCGGTCCCTCGAACTTTGTAACTGTTCCTAAGTATAATTCCATGAAAATTCAAGCTTATTACAAGTCTAGTAGGTGTTTATTTAAAACAATTTTTTTAATTTTTATTTAAACCGGGACTTAGTATTTTACTTAGAGGCAAACATTATGATGAATGTCGATCCGGCTACTCAACTAAGTCATTTATTAAACAGCTTGGTTGACACATCATTATAGCCTTTTTACACGAAGGCACACATTTGTGGTGCATGTCGATCTGGTTACTCAGCTACATCACGTTTTCAACTAACTACTACCCCTATTCATAACCTGAAGGTCAGCGAAATAGTAATTTATTAAACTAACATTTTTTTACGTTGTTGCTTTTAGCTATTCGTTTTCATGAAAAATAATAGTTAAGCTATTTAACTTAAAAGACCTCAATTTATGAATGAATGTGACAATCTAGAGAGCGCCAAATTTACAATTAGTCCAAATTATACTGTATATTTTTCCAAAGGCCCCCTATTTCATTAATTTTGCAGGCTAATGATCATTCACAACTTGATAGACTATGTCCCAAAATTAAATAAATTTCACTCAATGGAAGCCATTGACACATTGACACACTTCACACAATGTAACCTACTAATATCATACAGTATGAAAAATTCACATACAAAAGAAAAACACAAAATCTCCCCACACTTGAACAACACATTATCCTCAATGTGAGAAGGAAACAAACACAACATATACATGAAGGGTAAAGACAAAAACTTAAGTAACAAAGAATATATAAAATTAACAATAAAAATAATAACAATAAAACTAAAAATAAACATAAAAATAAACGGAACAAAATAAAATTGAAGAAATTTTGGGTTAGACTTAGATCCTAAGGTGACGGAGGTGGGAGTTGAACACCCTAAGACTCAAAATACCGATGGATCTATCGGATATCTCGACTCTAGTGTCGTTGTGTGCGTACCATCTCTGTAAGTGTTCTGTTGGTCTCGGATATTGCATCCAAAACCTTCTTCCAGCCTTGCTCTTCCTTTTCTTCCTTTTTCGATTCTTCACTCATTGACTCCTCCTGTTGAGGCTGCACAGCACTCGAACTCGCTTGACTTGCCCTGGGCTGCAAATATGTCTTCTCGTAAATCTCCCAAAGACTCATGTTCGTGAAATGGATGACCTCTGCCTGGAATAAATGGTGGTGATTGAGGAAGTCTAGAGGGTGAACTATTAACCCCTTTTGTTCCATACCAAAATGTTCGGATTTGGTCGATACTTTGTATCCCATTGCGCAGGATGTTGCTCCGCTTTCGCAAAACTACAACAATGGCATCAAGGACATGGGTGGACGTGCATACTAGAATATTGTGATCCATGCACTACAGTATAAGAAGTTCCTTGGTAGAACACTTGTTGGTTTCTGACTTGTCAAAAACCAGCAGGCAAATAAATTTATGCAACAAAAAGTGTTCATATGATCGAATAATGTTTTTGTGTGCATTTTTTGCATAGAATCACTCAATTCCAGTCAGCTCATGCCATTATTGGGAGACAGTGAAATCATCATGTTGATCAATGATGGTGGATTTGGGGAATCCACACATCTCACATATGAGTTCTACAGTTAATTCATATGTTGTCCCGCCCAATCTAAACCATATTTCCTTGGTGTTCTTAGGGTCAAAGGTCAAGGAAGTAAAGAACTCCAGAGTAAGTTCCTCATAAATAGGGAATTGGAACCGTATGAATTGGCCCCACTGGACTCTCTCGGCTAGGTTCTTTACCCGCTCAAGCAGTTCTGGCCTATCTAATGTGTCAGTATCAAAGTATTTAGGAACTAAAATTTGCCTAGAATGAAGGGATCAGAAACTAATACCTTCCTCCTTGATTTAGATAGGAAATGGTGCTCTGAAGTTCGCTACTCGGTTCCTTCTCCCTCGTCCCATAACTTACTGGCTTCCACAAGGCTCCCGTCGAGCTGATTACTTAATGCGTGGCAAGGTTATGGTAGGATGTGGAAGAATTTAGGAAAGTAAAAAATATAGTGAGAGGTTAGAACGTTTGAAAATTGGAATTCTAGAGAGATAAAAATGAAAATGAAACTGAAAGAAAAAGTGAAAAAGAAGTAAGAACTGAATATATAGGTAGTGAAAAGGGTAAAATGGTAAAATTTTCATTTACTAAAACACGCCCACCCTGTTCCTTCATAGTCGCAGGCCACCATCGTGTCCTGCAATACACAATCGTGGCATGCGACATACCACCATAAGCATTCTCAATCGCAGGCCACAGTCCTGGCCAGCGGCTGTACTTAGGTTCTTCCTTGCTTTTTTCTAATTCTTTTGTCCTTCACTTTGTGATTATTTTTCACTTCACTTTATATGTATGCGTATTCTTCCCCATGATTTTGAACTCCTATTCCTCTTTTCACCTTTATTCAACCTAAACAGAAATAAACCTAACTATGGAATTTGATTGATCTAGAAAAAATTCAACACGAAGCTAATTTTCCTATGGATTGCCTCCCATGCAGTGCTTCTTTTAACGTCAGTAGCTCGACAGTAATTTTACGCTCAAGGTGGTTGGAATGAATGGTTCGATGGTAGCATCGCCATTAATCTTAGAGTCTAAACCTTCGCTACCATATTGTAACTATCATCATCTTTACGATTTTCTTTGCGTCGCTTTTTTGTCCTTCGTGAGCGTTTTTTTCGGGAAACATTCCCAGGATCCTCTATGTCCTCCCATTCACCTTGAGGTTCATGTTCCTTGAGATCCACTGGAGGTGAAGGAGCTTTGTTTTCTTTGACCGTCACCTTGAAGATCAATTTCTCCTTTCCAACTCGCAGAGTTAGTTCGCCCCCATCTACATCAATAATTGGTCGTGCAGTGGCCAAGAACGGTCTTCTAAGAATTATTGGTTTGTCCTCATCTTCACTAATGTCCAAAATATAGAAGTTTGATAGAAAGGTAAATTTACCAACCTTACCAGTATATCTTCTATAATCCCCATCGGTCTATGCGAAGTCCTATCTGCCGTCTTAACCAAAAATTTGGTAGGCACTAACTCTCATAACCCCAGTTTAAGACTGAAAGTGTAGGCTCATATTTATACTCGCGCCTAAATCCGTGAATTCCCTATCTATAATGATGTTGTTGTTACTACAAGAGATGAAAAACTCCCCTAGATCATCCTTCTTCACAATGTTGGGGTTGTCCTCTAGTGGTTACTCCTCAACCTTCTTCTTGACGGACTCTTGTAGTTTGATCTTTGACTATATTTGGTCTGTCACTTCCTCGATCTTGTTATGCTCAATTTCCCACAATTCTTTCACTTCCCTCTTTGCATATAATTCTTATTGCTGCGTAATAGGGAACGAAAATACCCAGCTAGTTACTTGAATTGATTCCATCACGGGCTCAATCGAAAGATCTTTTTCAACTTCTCTCTATTTTCTACCGTTTCCAGCACTTGTGAAGTTTCTCCATCCTGAGTCTGAGTTATGACCATTATACGCTCCTTCGGATTTGACTAGATGTTACTTGGAAGAGTTCCAACATTCTGAGTTGACATTGCTTCCGCTAACTGGCCTACTTGGACTTCTAAATTATATATATATGAAGCATGATTTTTTGTAACTTGCTTGAATTTACTCTCGAGCCTCCTATGTGCTTCCTCCATACCTCCTATCTTGTCCAAAATCCTATCCAAATTCAAATCCATCGAGCTTGTCTTATCCTGCTGAAAGCTTGATTGCCCTTGAGGCCTGAATTGCCCTCCATTATTACTGTTCGACCAGGAGAAGTTAGAGTGATTCTTCCACCTAGAGTTATATGTGTTGGAGTAAGGATTATTACTCCTTCCTCATCCGAATTGGGCCCCTATATAATTAACTTGCTCTGGGTTACTGTCTCTCATCAGATAGTAGTCCACCGTATCATGATCCAATTGACCGCATAGCTCACACTTCAATTGCGCGGCCTTTACCTTAGCTGAGGATGACGCCTTCATATTACTGAGTTGTCGCTTCAAGTTGTCGATCTTAGCTTGCATTTCTGTCATCTGATTGATAGCAACAACTCCTTTCTACTCCCTAAAGTTAGTAGATTGCCTACTACATTCACTCGTCCATAAACAGTTATTGCTGGCCATATCCTCTATTAATTCCTCTGCTTCATCGACCGTCTTTCTCATTAACGATCCTCCTAACGCCGCATCAATGGTGCCTCTGGTATGTGGGCTCACTCCGTTGTGGAATGTCTGCTGCAGGAATTCCTTCGGTAAGTTATAGTGTGGGCATCTCCTCTGCAGATCCTTGTAATGCTCCCATGCTTCATAAATAAACTCCCCGTCATCTTATTGGAAATTTGTAATTTCCTTAATAATTTTGGTGGTCTTTGTTAACGGGAAGTATTTATTTAAAAAGGCACACACTAACTATTCTCACATTGTAATGTTAGCAGGGCTCAGTGAATGATACCAAGCCTTCGCTCTATCCCTAAGCGTGAAAGGAAACAACCTAATCCTCACTGTGTCTTCCGACATCTGGTGATATCTCATCTGGTGATACCGGAAAGTATCACAGATATTGGGAAAACTCATGATGTGAGCATTCGGGTCTTCATTTTCCAGTCCATAAAATTGGACGTTCTACTTAAGCATATTTAGGAGGGCTGGCTTAATTTCAAATGAGACCACTTAAACTGACGGTCTAGCCACTCTTTGGTTTGTAGGATTAAACCCTGGCCTCATAAAATCTGTGATGGTCCTCTGTTGTTGCCTACCAGGGTTGACTTTTTAATCCATGTTTCTTTGGAATTCCTTGGCCATTGTGCTTTCTCGATCTCTTCTTCTTCTTCTCACCTAGCTTTCCTAAGGGTTCACTCTAAATGAGTTATATCTAAATCTAAAGTCTCTGTTGCACGAATCAAACCCCTCATGACTCTTTTGTTCATGCAAGAATATGATTCCTAAGTAAAACTAACAAAAAACAAAGACAAAAAAATTTAAACTATTCTAACACCTTAAACCATAGAACTAAGTTGCCTTCTTCGGCAACAGCGCTAAAAACTTGTTCACTTAAGGTTACATGCGCTAAGTTTTACTAATTATAACCTTGGTAATTGCCACAAGTGCACGGGTCATTCGCGTAGTACCTAAGGTGTTTATCCCACGAGGAAGGAAACTATTCCTAAAATCTAAAGGCAGCTAAGTTCGTAATTAACCTAATTACATAAATAATGCAGAAATTAAATCAATCAATAATCAATATGAGAAATTAAAGTGCTAGAGTGTAAACAAAATGTCGAAATCACAGCCCAACCCAAAATGGACCTAGAAATTACTAAGGGAGAAGGGGATTTTAATTTGAAACTAAGAAAACCTAACTAGTTATGAAATTATTGAATTAACAGGTCTAGGCGGTCCTAGGGTGAATTACTCTCTCTCGAGTTATAATTCTTAACCCTAATTAAGAATCCCTAATTCAAATTATGGGAATTGTGATCTCTCAATCTGCAATTGGTCCAAAATCTAAATTAATTCTAAAATTTCCTATTAACCTACAGGGAATCTATTCTCGATCTCTCATTACACGACTCTACCAGTTTGACTCAATTCTCTACCTATCAATTTACCTAACTCTCATTAGCCCAAATCGATGATTTTTACCCAGCTTACCGTCTCATTTTGTTGCCGAATTATTAAGAACAGAATTGAAATCACAATCAACTCAATAAGAAAACACAATCGAATAAATTTTATTAATCTTAAGAGTCAAAATCTGAAAGTGAGTATAAATGTAAATTCAACATTCACACAATGAACCTCAACACCTATTTCAACTCTATACATAAATAAAACTGAAATAAATGGAAATACTATCAAGAACAAAATCTCAAAGCAGCAACAACAGGAAATCACCTGTTCTGGGAATTACTTCACGTCTAGCACGTCTCCGTGTTTCTCTTCCTTCATCTCCTTTCTCAATCTCTTGATCTCTCTCTAGGTCTCTCTCAGATTTGATAGAATTTTGCTCGTTTGGCACAACTCTCTTCACTCTCTAATGACTGCCGGTGGCTGTCTTATAGTGTGCTATTTATTCTATAGCATCCCTAGGTCAAACTCAGGGTCGAAACAATCTAAAAAATCACTCAAATTTTGAGTTTTTGTGTCAGCTTGACGTAAAGCATGATTGTGGCCCTTCCTGCCATGATCATGATTGGTGATTTATCCTTTCTGTCAAGATAATGGCCTGAAGTGCACGATCGTGGCCTGACTTGATGGCCTCTATCACGATCGTGGCCCCTGGTACATGATCATAGCCTGGCTGCTTCTAGCTCTTCCTTCTCTGTCACGATCATGGCTACTGTGCACGATCGTGGCCTATGTATTTTAGCCCAAAAATCTTCAAATCTTCATCGTTCTTCCCCGTTTACCCTACAACAGTAACACACACATCAAGGTACCTAAAAAATATAACAATTAAGCTTAAATATTCATACTAACCATAAAATACATATAAACATACAAACTAACATAATTAACACATAATCACACACTTAACTCTCAATTTAATGCTAAATACTTACCAGATTACACCCTAAAATATAATGTAAAACGTAAATATCATTCGCAAAACTTGCTAAAATTGTAACATCATTTTTCAATATCAGAGGAGGTACCCAGTTAGACAAACTAGAATATAGCCGCTGAAATCGAATAAGAGATAGAGGTTGGGATCAGTTCACATCTGCATTTATCTTTTATACTTTTGTTTCAAGATTTGTTTTCCACAACTGTTGAAATTGTATATATATGAATTCCGTACAATGTATACTAGAATTCAATTTGTAATAATAGTTGTGACTAAAACATTTTGTATCTATAATGGGTCGAAGTGACTATTCAAATTTTGATGATATGTATATTGTTTGTAATATGTGATTGAAAATGTTTATGAATAAAATGAGTCGAAATTGATTATTGGTTTTCTGTAATATGTGTGTGATGTTTGAAAAAATTTGTATTGAGTCTGACTGGCCATCCTAGCACACCACCCTTGTAAAGTGTATTTTCGAATACCGTCAGTATGTTTGGGATATGCACTATGAGAGTGGGGTGTTACATAATCAAATTCTAATTTCTTTTAAATAAACAAAGTTTTACACATTTTTTCCCTTAGCTTAGTTTTTAAAATGCGACTAATAACTTTATTAGGTTGATATAATTGAAAACTATTTATTGTTTCATCAGCTATTAAGCCCCTTTATGTTCTAGGCTAGAATAAACATTGATGTTATTAAGAAATAGAGCTTCTAACCTTAGTTATATGGCTTGATGTCTTCTTACTAAGTATTTTAAATTCCTCCAAAGGGTGATTAGGGGAATTAGGATGATGTACTCTAGCTTTTGTTTCCTTAGAAGCCAATGGAGTGTTGGATGCTCTTACAACCTTTTGTTGATCCCCTTGGACTAGGGATTGCAACTAGGCCCCTAACTAGCCTAAAATCAATAGGCTAGGCCCAGGTTGAGCAAGCCTCAAGACCAATTTTCTAAAAAATTGGCCCTATGGGCAAAATGATGATGTTTTGTTAGAAAAGATGTCATTTTGAAATTTTAAATTAAAAAAGTTACGAGTTAGGCTCGGGCCTAAGCCCAGGCCTAGTTGTCACGAACTGGAGCCACATTAGGCATATGACAACTGCCGCATACCTGGGCTAAGGATACTCACGATACCCTTAACCTGATTATGCAAGGCTAACTGAATATCTTTAAAAACATTTGGACAAAACAAAAGGTTCATACATAAGGTTATTTACAAACCACAAGATAATCAAGAGTTAATTTATAAAATTTTAAAGCATATCAACGTAATCATGAGCCACTATACAGTAAAAGTACAAAACAGAGACTAGCCACGTGCGATAATACCCCAAAAATGTCAAAAGACTGCACGATCCACTCAGAACTTCAAACTCACCAAATTTACCTGCATGGTTGGAAAGTGGAGGGGGGTTAGTACACTATGTAATCAGTAAGCAGGAAAAAGACATATATCACAAACAGAACCCGGTATATACCAAAATGGTCTAAATAACCTAAGGATAGTTTTACATATCTAACATACACATTACCACCTATGAAGTGAATATGCATGAAATAGAAACACATATACCTAGTCTATGACTCTTGTTGTATTGGTTAGGAACCACATAGTCCTAGCTTGTTAATCACTCATTTAGTGAACATAGGTTCCAGTTCCAGTATATATGAGTAGAAAAGCATCGCATGTAAAAGTTAAATCTTGTCAAGAAGCTAAATCTCAGAATAAGCTAAAACAAGTATGTGTGTCACCACTAGTCAGCCAAACTAGTGTGTACACCTACCAATACCTGGGGTTGGCTTGACTTTCATTTGTGGCGAGTCCAGAATACGGTCAACAAGAGAGTTATGACCCTAGGTGATGACCTCGTTAGTGACCAGACCTCTAGGTGTGCAATCAACCGCAAGTCCTACAAAAAGGTGTCGTTGGAAGGACTAGACTTTTATGTACCAGAGTCAAGGGTACGGGGGTCACTTAATCTGTTGTGCCCAGCATAAGATTGGCCATTCATTTCCTCACCGATCATAAAAAATCATATACAAATATTAAGTACAAAAAAAATTAAGGTACCATGCCTTTATTTATTAGTCCAACCGATAAACTAGAACCTTGTCATCGCTCTAAGCCAAAAGAGAACACGTACATGTAGCATATATGGCTCAGTTATGCATATGTAAGTTCCAAAACGTTGTTTCATACAGTGAAAGTTATCTTTTACACTTTAAGTGCAAAGTTATTCAAAAATGTAGATTTAGAAAATAAAACATTGTCTTTTGCAGTTCAATTGTAGGTTTGCTGAAAACAATATCATTCCTCAAAATACGAAATAAAGACATTAGTGTCACTCCAAGTGCAAGGGGTTATTAAAAATAAGGTCATTTATTAAATATATAAGTATAGTAGCATCTATTTTAGAATCAATTGTACTATGCATTACCTAGGTTCAAAATTCACATACAAGTCATCATGTATGTCTTGGGATGTCCTAATCCTATTTCAGAGATATGTTTTTCCCAACTCACCTCAAAAGAAGGTGTACACTCCTTTGATTTCAACAATCCTTGGAACAAGCTCCTTGATCCATAGGTCCCAAGCCTTTAAACATACCAATTTAATTGTCATGTACCTGATATGGTTCTGGGACGTGACACTAGCCCTGCTATCTTAGGTCCAATTAGGCCTCAAAATAGGCCCAGGCCTTGCCTAGACCATTGCCATCCTTATATTGAACTGAGTTGGGCTACAAAAGTGAAGGTAAATATTTGAATGACTCCCTATAATCTTCTTCCAATTAAGGGAAACTTAGTTATGATAGTGTTGGCCTTTAAAATCATCCTTAATTAAAAAGGTAGAAGTTAGTTGCAAGCTTAAAGGAGCCTTTCTTATAAGACCCAGTAAGGTAATGGAAGAGGACAAGGAAGGAAAAAGACATTCTTGTAGGAAGTTCTACATAAGATAACCTAGAAAGGAACAAAGCTGATGAGAAATGAAAACTAGTTTGAGTTACTAATCTATAAATGTTATCAAAATTCAAAATCCATTAACTTAAAAGGAATAAAGTTGATGAGAAACGAAAAGTAGTTTGAATTAATGTTACATAAATGGTAACAAAATAGAGGCAGAAGAAGTGCAAAGAATAAACCACCTTTAGGTGCCTAAGAAGTGAATCTAAACTAGAGAAGCTGAAGTGAATTGAAAGAAGCAATGTAGAAAGCTTGAGGAAAAAGAGAATATCAATGAATTGGAACAAAAGAAATGAGGGAATAGGAAAAACTTACCTTAGGGCAAAAGGCAAGGTTGTAGAGGAAAGGAATAAAAAAAGAGTATGGATGGGAGCATAAGGAAACAAGAAAGGAGAAGAGTATAACATTAGTAAGATTAGTCCAGTTGCACTAGCAACAAAGGTGAAGGAACGACAATAGAGAGAAAGAGAGAAGCGAAGCTTTTTCACTTTACGGTACAATTTTTTATAATTATAGATTTATTATATATAAGAAACTTAAATAAAAAATGTTGTAATAAATTTTAATTAAAAAGTAATTTATTAAATTTTAATTTGAAATAATAATATTAATAATTTTTATTCATATTTACATAAATAAATTATTTAAGATATGCTAAAATGTTATAAAAAGTGTCTATCTTACATACTAATTCTTTTGTTTTATAAATTTGGTGTAAAAAGCATAAACGTCCACTATAATTTAAGAAACTTTACAAAAAGTTATCAAAAAATCCTTTTCGCTTTTAATTCTCTAGAAAATCCTTTTTCTTAAACTTTGATTAAAAATGATTATAAAGCATATATGTTATAAACCTCACACATAGACCAATTAAATGTCATTGAAATTTAGCTCTTAAACTCAAATTAAACTCGAAATAAGTTAACAATTTAAAATAATTATAATAAGTTATTTTTAAGCAATATTTCACTGGCCCACATCTGATGTTTATACCACATGTACTTTATTATTATTTTTAAATCGAAGTTTAAGAAAAGGGATTTTTTGAAAAATTAAAAACTTTAAGGAGTTATTTCAAGAATTTTAAAGATTAAGGAGTTTTTTTTAAAATTTTTAAACTACATGAGAGGGCTACGTCTTTTACCTATTTTATATATGTATTATAATTGTAACTTTTCTTCTATCAATATTTTATATTTCTACTTCAAATTTTCGTGTTATGTATTTCTCTATTTTAACTAGAAAGATATATTATTTTACTAAACTTTTTAATAATAAGAAATAAAAGTTTTATAAATATATGAATTTTAACACTTTATCTAATTAAGTATGATGCACATAAAATTTTTTAATAAAATAATTATAACTAAAATACATGTGCTAAGTCACATAATCAATATCATCATAATTAAAGAACTAAAGTTATGTTAACATTTCCTTACACATGTAAATAATGGAAAAGAAAAGAATTAAATGATCAATTTGTGAGATTATAAATACAATCACTCAATTGAATAATGTCAAAATTTTTACGTAGTTACTGAACAAAGAAGGTGTACAATCTTTTGACTTCAACAATTTTTGGTATGAGCTTCTTGATCCATAGCTCCCAAGCCTTTATACATACAAATATAATGTATTTACTACTCAAACATATAACTCATATTTATACCCCCATCAAATAAGTGTATAAAACATAATATCACTATTTTTTAAAGCTATATGATTCAGCCATTAAGCTTTTCACATGGTTACTTCCCTTATTATTCACTTAAGCTTTCTTTTGCATTTTCCAAAGCATTTAATACCTTGATCCAATGCTTACACATTTCAAAGCATAAATAAGCACATTAGGCCACTACTCATCAATCTAAGCAACAATTCAAGTTTACTCTAAGTAAACATGAAAGCCTCTTTCAATGCACACCATCAAAATCCTTAAATCCTAAACCAAGTTCACTTAGGCATTTTATCAAACACCTAAAGGCATAAAC
>JAOQMS010000008.1:35215289-35230296 GCA_027563885.1 Erythroxylum longipes | reverse complement strand
ATTTGAAAAGATCAAAGAATTTAAACTTGAGCCTGAGAAACAAATGCAAAAAAATGACAATATATTTATATCTAATTGACATGGTGAGTACTATACGACTATTTTCTTGGTTACTTAAAAGAATATGAAATTCTCTCTGAGTGAACTCAATCTAGATCTCTATAAAATAATAAATTATATGTTGTTACTTTTATACTTGATTTAGTTTTAAATTATCACTCTTTAACAATAAAATTGTTGAATCCAAGCAAATGCACCTATCATTTTATAGTTATGTGGTAATAGGTAGAGTATCATTCTTGTAAAAATATAGTAAGTACTAAGTTTATCTCTCCTGCTATTATCTAATAAAAAATTAATAGTTGAAGTGATTGATTGTAACCCTCAAATTATACTAAAGTTGTGCTTCTTTACAATTTCCTTTCTCTCTCGATGCTTTACTAGCTTCCTTCCTAGTTTTGTTTTCTTAGTTGTTCTTTTTGCTTTTCATCCTATGTGCCCTCTAATCCTACATTCCTACTCTTCTAAAAACCCAACATTACCTTAAAACCTCTTGATTTGGTCCTAGATCAAAAGCTATTTATGAATTTTCTCCTTTTTTTTTGGCCTATATCTGTCTTTTTTAGTTATCTATTTTTAATTAAGATTCCTTGGACAAGACTTTTCTCACTTGCCTCCTGAAGGGAATTTCCTATATAGGGTCTTCCCGAAACCCTGCTTGGCCTTAAGTTTGCCCTTCTTTGAGGGGATTAGAGCTAGAAAAGGCCCTTCTAGTGGTTAAATTATTTTTAACTTGACAGGGTTAAAGGTAAGATCCCTCTTAATTCAGATGAAAGTTTCCTAGTGCTCAATCCTTCAAATATCAAAGAAAAAACAACCATAGAAGTTGAAAGCTCATCCAAACATTGGAATAGTCTAATAGAGGCTAAACTAAGGAAAGGGAAGGGTAAACTTACTTATACTCATATACCAGATGTGAAGGAGTTATCTCTTCTCCCATGAAAATCTTAAAAGTTGGAATGGCAGTATGGTCTTCCTCTTTGGTATGATATTTTTTGGACAAGACACCAACTTTCCCATAAATATAAGCTTGGGCAATATCTAAATGGGCCAAAATAGGTCTAAGGAACCCTATTACCTAAGGACAATTACTTTATCTATAAGTTCCTTGAAGATTCTAACCTCATAAACATTATGGAATAAATCCCTTGGCATGTGGCAAGAAGGCCTCTACTTCTCTAAAAATAATACCATAGAACGACCTTGAATAGAAGCAAAATTAAGGTAATCCAAGTTTAGATTAACTTTCATAAATTGCCATTAGAATACTGAACATTGGAAGGCTTGAGCTTCTTGGATAGTGCTTTAGGTAAAAGTTAATGCCTAAACACATAAACAGCTAGATTAAATCGACTTGGCTAAATAAGGGTGTATATAACTATCAATAGGGAATTTGACTTGCTTGATTCTCTTCTCATCAAAAGACTCTTTGAGGAAGGTGAATTAATTGACCATGTGATCCAACTAACCTACATCTGGAAACCTAGTATCTAGGATAAGAGGTTGAGACCCACAAGAAATATTTTCAAAACAGACACATAAATAAAACTCATGGAAAACCAATCAGATTCTCAAACAAAAAATTCAAATAAGAACACCAATTCCTCGTATTTACATGCATATCAAGGGATTATAGAGAATACATCCTAAGGCAATTCTTTTCAGGGGAAGATTAAATTTCATCATCCCTCCTCATAGATGTGAAAAAAATTTTTAAAACAAAATAGTAACTCATAGTCCCAATGATTTTATAAATACTTCTCTTGCCACTGAGGGCTTAAAGTCACCTGATATGTCAGTGGAGAAACCTGTAATAACTATAAATATTTTTCTTAAAATTGAATGTTTTATTATAGTGTC
Organism: Erythroxylum longipes; assembly: GCA_027563885.1. NCBI lineage: Eukaryota > Viridiplantae > Streptophyta > Magnoliopsida > Malpighiales > Erythroxylaceae > Erythroxylum > Erythroxylum longipes. The sequence goes on along the minus strand of JAOQMS010000008.1, from coordinate 35,228,376 downwards.
TTACATTTTAAAGAGAAAATCTAAAAAAAGGTCTAGTAGAAGGAAAGGGACAAAGGGATCTCCCAACTAACACTGATTATGTTTATATTAGTATGAAATACAAGACAAATGAATTGTCCTTTGAAAATGCAAGAATATTATTTTAGAGAAGAAGTCACTTTATTTGGTTTTTTGGAAAAAAATAAAAGCAAACCTGATAAATAAGCATCTTAGCTTTTTAGGGAATAAATGGAGATATATTATCAATCACTCTCACCACTTAAATGGTAGAGTAATGGTAGGCTACAACTGTTGACAAATCCAAGTAAATGAGCTTTTTAGACTAATTCAGGTTATCCGTTTAGTTTATAACCTGTTCTTATCTGCGATCTCTTTTATTATCTCAATTATATATAATACTAACTTGAGCTCTCAAAGAGCTAAACTCTGTAATAACTTGAAAAGAATTCAGGGAGGGGTTTTACTTCCTTGGTTACTCATTAGAGACCTTAATTGTGTTCTATCCTTGAATGAAGTTAAAGGGAAAAGGGTTCATAAAAAACTTCTCAAATATGATCTTAGCTCTATAATGAATCAGATTGGAGTAAATGCTATAAATTTTGTAGGTTAATCTTTTAACTGAAGCAACAAATAAAATGGAGACTAGTTCATAAGGAAAAAGCTAGATAGAACATTAGTGTGGTTGAGCAAATTTCCAATTAAATTTGGTTAATTTGGACCTCCTTTGTTCTCTAACCACTTAAATATATAGGTATATAATATGATTTCTCTCAACCAAATTTGATCCCTTTTCAGATTTTATAATTTCCTCCTTCAAGTTAAGAGGTTTGAGAATGTTGTTTTTAAAGGTATGAATAAGGAAGTTAAAGTTCCAAGGCTTTTTAATTAGTCACCAAATTTAAAGTGGTTAAAGACAAAATCATAACTCTTAAAAAAAAAGAGTATGTGTAGATATTGAAGCCTAGGTAAGGGCCTTAAAGGATACCTTGAGGTTCCTCCAAGAGAAATGTTATAAGGACCTTTATAATGACTTGTTGAAAACTCAAAAGGCTTAATTTTCACAATTCATTTTTAAATTAGAAGGCTAGAATCAATTGGAATAGGGAAGGAGAAAAAAAGTAAAAGTTTATTCTTCAACTTTATTTTAGATTATATAAACAACAATGTAATTATATCTCTAGCAAATGAGCTTAGGAGTTTATCTAATGATCAAAATGAGATGCAAAGTATTACCTTTAAGTATGACATAAATATCTTGGGAACCAAAGCCCTATGATAATCCACTATACAAAAATTAAAAAATAATATTGTCCTAATTTAAAGCCTGAAGCAGGTAGCCTCCTCACCAAACCCTTTACCTATGAGGACATAAAACAAGTCTTATTTTGTTTCAAACTAGACTAAGCTCCTGCACCATACAACTTAATGCCTCTTTTTCTCCAAAATACTTAGAATGTTATAAGTGGTCTAGTTATGGAATGTATGCAAGAATTACTCCAAAGTAAGAAGATGATAAAGGAACTAAATAAGACATTCCTATATCTCATTCTAAAGAAGGAAAACCCAAATTGTATGCAGGACTTTCCTTATTTCTTACAAAACAAGAAACACAAAAACACACCAAACATAACACACACACATATGCAATAATGGGACAATGACATTAAACTTCATTAAAAAAATTTAACTACAAACACTATCCCTCAAGTTGTTCTAACTTATTAACTTATGAAATCTGTGTCTAAGTACTTCAAACTAAATATACATACTAATCAGGACTTAATGTCATATTCATTCACTCCTATCACTTACACACACCCATTAACAATTATTTAGTCAATCTAAATTGTAACTCTCCTTAAGCAACTTCTCATAAGAAATCGTGTTGTTCGTAAGATTAGTAGGATTTATTAAACAACAAACTATTTTGTTAATTTTATTAACATGAACCTAGCCTTTTGATGCAAAGGCAAACATTTATGATGAATGTCCCCCGGTTACTCAACTAGGCCATGTTTTTATTAAGCGGCTTGGTTAAAATGTCATTGTAGCCTTTTGACGCAAAGGAAAACATTTGTGATGAATGTTCCTTGGTTACTTAGCTACATCACATTCTCAACTGGCTACTAGCTCTATTCATAACCTGATTTGTTTCAAAAAGGGCCAGTGGAATAGTTATTTATTTAAGATTTACACAACACTTTTTTATTATTAATTTTTATTACCTACATCATTTCTTTAGCTAATTATTCTCATGAAAAGATACTAATGATGATACTTATTCGATTGACCTATAATTATCAATGAATGTGATAAATCCCTAGAGTGAATGAAGTAACATCGTATCCTAATTAAAATGCGTATTTAACTGAAACAACCTAGAACATTAATTTCTCAAGTTAATAAAGTTTAGCAACCTAAAAGACTATGTTCAAAGTTAGATTGATTTCGTTAAGTCATAGCCATTAACACATTCACATAAATCACATCATGTAATCCTAAACAAAACTAACATATAGTATGCGAAATTCACATTCAAATAAAAACATATAATGCACACAACCCTCCCCTCACTTCGACAACACATTGTCCTCAATGTGAGAAGAACAAACAAACAATACAAAAGGTGGTAATAAAAATTAACGAAACATGAGAAACATGAGAACAATTGAAAATGACAATAAAAATAAAATAAATGGTTTAAAGTACAGAATCGTCATGGTGATTGGGGTGGTGATTATGTCGGAGGTGGTAGTTGAATACCTTGAGCCTCAAAGTATCTGTGAATATGTCATATGTCCCGACTTTGGCGTCTTTGTTCTCTAACCATTTCCTTCAACACCTTAGCGTTTTTTGAAATGGATTTGCTAGTGTTTGAGATGGCTTCCGTTACCTTCTCTCATCTCGTTGGCTCTTCCTCTTTTGACTCCTCGCTGTTTGAGTCCTCCTCTTGTTGTGGTGGTATTAAGCTCCAACTAGCTTGTCTTGCCCTGGTCTTCACGAGAGATTTTACACTGATATCTAAAAGATCCATATTATGGACCTTCAAGATCTCAACTCGCCTCAGGATGATGGACAGTTAGTCCATTGCAATTGACACCATAGTATTCCGTAATAGTCGTGACCAAATACCCCATGCCCAAGTTATTACTTCTCTTTCTTATAGTAGCATTAATTGCATTAATGATATGGGTAGAGGTGCAGACTTTGACGTTATGATCCATGCACCATAAGATGAAAAGTTCCTTTATTGAGTACTTGTTTGTTTTGTTTTTGTCAAATATAGTTTGACACGTGAATTTATGTAATAACAAATGTTCGGGGTTTCGAATAATATTATTTTGGACATTTTTAGCTTCAAAGCTGTCCAACCTAGTCGGTTTTATCCAATAGTGGGTGACACGAAAGTCATCGTGTTGATCTACTATGGTTGAGTTGGGAAATACACCGATTTCACACATTAATATCATAGTCTAAGCCATATGGTTGACTCCGCAACAGAAACCATAGGTCCTTAGGGCTAGTTGACTTGTATTAAAGGAAAGTGAAGAATTATAGGGTTAATTCCTTGTAAACAAGATAATTAAATTGCAAAAACTTATCCTAATGAATTCGTCCTCCTAAGGTCTCAACCTTCTCTCTCAATCCTATTCTTTCTAATGTATCAAAATTGAAGTATTTACGCATACTTATTTTCTTAAGACTAAGGGTATGGAACTAGTTACCTTCCTCATCTGAGAAGATCGAGAAAGGTGTGCAACAATCCACTACTTTGTTTCGTTTTCCACAACCTGATACTTGGACTTTGCCTTTGGTTTGGGTGTGCTTAACCGTCTTATTGATGCATGGTCCCATTGGATTAAGAGTTGTGAAAAGTTTGGAGAGAATTGAAGACTTGAAGACGGGTAGAGAGAAGTGAGAGGAGTTGAGTTCTTAGGTTTAGAGAGAGAGTGAGAAAGTGAAATGTGTAAGAAAAATGAGGTTAAGTGTAAATATATAGGGTAGGAAGGGTAGAAGGGGTAAAATTAGAAGAAAAATAGTTGAAATTCATGCATCCCATGTCCGCCCCGCTACAAGCCACTATCGTGGCCCTCTAAAAGTTCTGGATTCTTTTGATTTTGCTTCTTTTTCCTCATTTCATCCCTGAAATCCTTCCATACCTTATAATTACATTATCAACTCATTGTGCTTGCCTTATACACATTCCTATGTTAACTAATCCTCAATTCTTCCAAGATATTTAACTAGAATCAAAACGCACACAAAAAAACATAATGCAAAACCTATTTACTACAAAAATGGCATAACAAAATGATTAAAAAAATCGTAAGTTTCCTCCTATATAGTTCTTGTTTTATCGTCGATAGCTCGATGTACTTCTTTTGCTTATGGTAGTTTGAACGAGTTGTGTAATGGTAGCACGATCATAGGTCTTATAAATTGTAAATGAGCTACCAGACTTTGACTTCCATCACCCTTCTTCTTCGTCTTCTTCTTCTGCTTATTCCTTTAAGATTGTGGCTTTTCAGGTGAATCCTTGTGATCATCACTATTTTCAACCTCTCCATTAGACTTGGTTCTTTTAATGATGTCTACGGAATTGTGATAACTTCTTCTATCATTGGACACGTTAGAGGATACCTTCTTATTCCCCACCCTTAAAGTCAACTTGCCTCCATCAACATCTATAATAGATCAGGCGGTGGCTAAAAATGGTTGTCTAAGGATAATTAGTATCTCCAAGTCTTCCTCTATGTCTAAAATGATGAAGTCTATGGGAAAGGTAAATTTTTCCACCTTAACAAGAAATTCCTTGATTATACCTTTAGGATGGTGAATTGATCGATCAGCCATCTGCACACTCATCATGGTTGGTATTATTTCTCCTAACTTCATCTTTTGGTATAAAGTGTAAGGCATCATACTTATGCCAGCTCCTAAGTCTACAAAAGCCTTATCCACTTTAACATTACCTATAGTGCAAGGAATGTAAAAATCACCAGGATAATTTTGCTTCCATGGTAATGCTGCCACTTCATTAGAGTTCTCCATGCTTCCTACTTCACTTGCTAACTTTTCCAGCTCCTTTCTATTGATTAATCTCTCTTGTATGGATTCCATAAGAGTGAGTTGTGTTTTCAGCTGCCCTATTACCTCAAGGACTTCCTTCAACTTTGTTTCTTTTGACTTCTTTTGTATTAGAATGGGTATGGAATTACAGGTCAATACTCCTTGATTTTCTTCAGGTTATGTTCATTCAATAAGAAATTTTGTCAGCCCTTTTCTTTTCCTTTTTCCTATCTTCTTCATCTTCGTCGAGCTTCTCCTTAGTGGCCTGGGTGATAACCATGATTCTTTCCTTCGAGTTTGTTTTTATATTACTTGGAAGGCTCCTCGCATTTCGTACAAACAATGTATCTTCCAACTGGCCCATTTGCACTTCCAAGTTGTGGATGGACGATGCATGATTCTTTATCACTTGTTGAATTTTTCTTCTAATCTCTTATGTGCATCATCCATGCTTCCAATATTATCCAAGATTTTATCTAATTTGGCGTCCATGGAAATAGGATTGTCCTATTGGAATACAGGAGGCCCGTGAGGTCAGAATTGACCTCCAACATTGTTTGACCACAAAAATTTTGGGTTATTCTTCCACCCAGGATTGCCCATGTTCAAATGGGGGTTGTTTCCTTCACCATGACCAAACTGTGCTCCCATATACTTAACTTGCTCTGTTTCATTACTTTGCATCAGGCAGCAGTCAATGGTATCATGATTATCCTGACTGCATAGCTCCCATCTTTGTTGAATGGCCTTAATAAGGGCTGAAGAGGAAGCTTTCATGTTGTTCAGTTGTCATGTTAAGCTATCAATTTTTGCTTGCATCTCTGTCATTTGGTCAACAACTATAGCTCCCTTATGTTCTCGGATGGTTATGTGTTGTCTACTTCGTTCATTCGTTCACAGACAGTTGTTACTAGCCATTTCTTCCAACAACTCCTCTACTTTGTCAACAGTCTATTGCATAAGCGATCCTCCCTCGATGTTGCATTCATGGTACCACTTGTGGGTGGATTGACTCTACTATAGAAGGTTTGCAAAAGAAATTATTTTAGTAAGTTATGGTGTGGAAACCTCCTTTACAAATCATTATATCTCTCTCATGCCTCATAAAGTGATTCGCCATCACTCTGTTGGAAGTTTGTGATTTCTTTTATCATCTTCATATTTTAGTGAGGGGAAAATACTTGCCTAAGAATGCATGTATCAATTGTTCCCACGTTGTGATATTTGAGGGACTGAGGGAGTGATACCAAGCTTTGGCTCCATCCCTTAGTATAAAGGGGAAAAGCCTTATCCTAACAACATCTTCCGACATTCCATGATATCAGAAGGTATCACATATTTCAAGAAAGTTCACTATAAGTGCATTTAGATCCTCATTGGTTTATCCATAAAATTACACATTTGTTTGCAACATGTTCAGTAAGGCTAACTTTATTTCGAATGAAAGTGCTTGAACAGGTAGTCTAGTGACACCTTGATTGATCACATTAAATCTCGGTCTCATGTAATCTATAAGGGTCCACGATTAGTTCCTTGGTTTCCTCCTTGCTGAAACTCTTGATGAAATTCTTCAACCATTGGTTCTTTAATTTCTTCTTCTTGGCATTTGGCTCTTCAAATGGCTCATTCCAAGTGAGTGATGTCGAGTGCTAGGGTTTCAGCGATCTGACTTGAATTTCGAGTGACTCTTGTGTTCATGCAAATGCATATACACAAGAGTGATGAGAACTCCTTAGACTACAAAAACTAACTAATCCTACTAATCTAGGGCAACGGTGCCAAAAACTTGTTAAGACAAGTTTTAATTTATTCAAAACCCCCAATATACTACAAGCGCACAGGTCGTAGGTATAGTATATGAGGTGTCAATCCCTCGAGGAGTTGTCGAACTAATCTAATTTTAAGTTATCTAAGGCCTAAAGAATTATTAAAATGAAAATAAAAACTGAACAGAAAAGTAAACATATAAGGATGATTGACAGAAAGTTAATTTGTAAAGTTAACATAAAAGAAATAGTATATTGAGAACCACTAAATTCACAATGGAAAATCACACAAGAAAAATTACCAAATTATGAGAAAGGGATTTATCATATCATCAATGATAACCTAATCACTTTTGTATTAATATGGTGTTAGTTTTAGACTATCGAAAGGTAGATTACTCTCTCTCAAGTTATAATCACTAAGCCCTAATTAATAAACCCTAATTAAGTCAAGTTACCGAAAATGTTATCTCTTGATTAACAATCATCCTATAATCTAATCAGTTCTTAATCCTGCTAATAAATAATTGAGTCTCACACGAGATCTCTCTCTGTATAATTACCGATTTAATTATTTTCGTGGTCTATTGAGTCGTTTAAAACTTATTAACCAACTCAATCATTTTTCATTTGGTTCACTCTCTCGATTTATTATCAAAGCATGAAGTTACAACAAATAATCACAACACTCAAATGAATTAACATAAAAACAACTAGGTTAACATTGAGTCAAGTTTATATCCTTAAGGAAAAGTTAGAACATCATCATCATTCCCAAATCCATCAACATCATCATATCCGTCTTACACATTCAAAGAAGAAAAATAACAAAGATGAAAAGAAAATGTCACTTGGATGGGATAAGGATGGCTCAGGAAAGCAACAATAGTAGAAGTCGGCTTCTCTTTCGTCTTCTTCCGCTTCTCTCTCTCTCCTCTTCTTTCTTCTTGGAGTTTTCCCAAAGTGGCAAAAATTGGAGCTCCCCCTAGGTTACTTTCCCTTTCTTTGTATAGTATTTTCTATTTTAGGCAAACCCTAAGATTTCTTGGGTCCAAAAAGTCTCAAATGTCCCTCAGTAAGTCGCATTCGGGAGGTTGTCTGCACTATCTGTCGTGTAGGCCACAATCATAGAACTTCATTTATCTCTTTATCACGATCGTGGCAGACAAGCCACTATCATGGCTCCCCTTAACTAGTTTTGTCACGATCATGGCCTATGGGCCACAATTATAGGCCTGGGTCTGGCTTCAAGCTTCCTCCGATTCTCCTATAGTATTCCATATCTAGTCTCAAACACTAACAAATACATCAAGGCACCTCAAATACATAAAATTAAAGCACAAAAGCATGCTCTAACCCATATAACACTCAAAACACAAACATTTAACTAAATAACTCGATTCTAACCTAAACATGCATTAATCATTCAATTTAACAACTAAACGCAAATTAAACTACCCACTAAAACATTATGTAACCTACCATTATCAGATGCTAAAAGAACTAAATAAGAAATTCCAATATCTCATTCCAAGGAAGGAAAACCTAAATTGTATGCAGGACTTTCATCTTATTTCTTACCGCAACATAGTGTATAAATTTATAGCTAAGCTCCTAGCCTTAAGAGTAAAAGAAGATCTCAACCCCTCATTATCTGTTGTTAAAGGGCTTTCATTATGGAAGGAGCATATGGGGCAATCTAATTCTTGCTTAAGAGTTATTCAAAGACTACAACATAAATCCATCAATCAATAGCTGCTCCCTAAAGATTGATCTCTTCAAGCTTTTGATTCCCTAGAATGGGAGTTTTTAATGAACTATCTCTATATATTTGAATTCCCTGAGCAGTTTATCCTTTGGATCAATTCTTATATTACAACTACCTCCTATTGTGATTTAATCAATGTTAAGCCTACTTTACTATTTCAAGGGGCTAAAGGCATTATGTAGGGGGACTCTCTATCCCCCTATCTATTCACAATTAAAATAATGGTATTGACCAAATTATCTGTAAGGAATATTAAGACTATGAGCTCATTCAAGTTCCATTATAAATGTCACTAGTTTAAGCTCTTCAATCTAGCTTTCGTGGTTGATTTATTCTTTTTTACGGTGAAGATCCCAATTCCCTAAAGACTATCATGGAGTCCCTAAAATGTTGCTCTAGTATGTTTGGTTTAAAGACTAACTTGGATAAAGTAAATTATTTATCTTAGTAGGGGTACCAATATTGGCATGTTACATCAAATTTATAGTTTACAAGTTAAACAAATTCCTTTCATTTATCTTAATTTGCCTATCTTCTTCAAGGAACCTAAATACTTAGATTATAGCCATTTTTTGGAATCTTTCGAGAAGAAGATATTTTCTTGTAAAAATAAATTTCCATCTCGATCAAGAAGAATTTAACTAGTTAAAACATTCTTCATGAACTGCAAATTTATTAGTGTGCTTAATCCTTCTAGGCAGATTAATTAAAGAATTGTAAAGGATAATCAAAAGACACATGTGGACAAGTAACATTTATAAGCCTTATAAAGCTAAGATTAAATGGTTAGAGGTTTGCAATCCAAAGCAAGAGGGTGGGTTGAATCTGGTGTCATTTAAACCTATGAAGAAAATATTAATGGCCAAGAGAATATATAGTGTTGACAATAGGGCCCGGGCCCAACTCAGGTTGACTGGGCCTAGGACTGGGCCTCGGCTGATGAATAACAATAAAACGACATTGTTTTGCCCAAATCCAGCCCGGACCTATCATTACAATCCTAATCCAGCCCAGACCTGACATTACAAGCCTAATCCAGCCCGACCCATTATCGTCTCTAAGAATATAGAGATTTTTTAAACATAAAGAGGTTATATGGACCAAGTTGATGCACGTGTATTATTTGTTTAATACCAAATTTTGCAATATAAAGGAAAATAGGGAAAATTTATGGTCCCTCACTAAAAAGTTGAGAAGTAGAAGAACCACATCTCTATATATTTAAAAATAGACTGGGAATGGCCAAGATTCCTGGTTTTGGTTTGGTAAATAGTGTAACATCATCCCTTTTTACATGAGGAATGATCTTAATGCTTTAAGAAAGAGAATTCACCATTATGCCAATGTGTCAGAGGTGGTGCAAGGATCATCTTGGTTTTGTAACTCCAGATGTATGGCTTTAGTTGTAGCTAACTTACCAAGCTACAATCCTAACCTAATCACCTCTGATTACTCTATTTGGTTATTGAAAAAATCGCTAGTTTTCACTAATTAATCCTTTTTGGAATTCCTTAGACCTCACAACCTCAAAGTGTCATAGTCTAATTTAATGTAAACTAAAACTATTGTGCTTAAAGCCTTAAATACTTATTCTCTAGTTGTTAAGCTAAGATATAAATAAAAGATAGGTGTGGAGAGACCATAAATCAACTGTGTTGTCTATACTAATTGGGACTAAAGACAATCTCACATTTATTCTAGCCTAGAATCATGTAGAAATTTAACACTAATTGCCTTGCGAATGAATGGATCTTAATTATCGATTAGGCGAAGTAACTCATCAATAGGCAAGGAATAGACTCAACAAGTAGAAATTGAACACTACTTGTCTTACGAATGTTTACCTGTTGTGTTTATAGGGTATATGGAGAGAGGAATAATAAAATTCATAAAATCTTAAAGCTAAACAAATGCATCTAGCTACCAAAACCATACATTAAACTAAAGAGATAATAATATCAAATAATGCCTTTGAAGAGATCAGTGGTCTTGCTGGAAGAGTTTGGAATATACAATAAAGTCTTCTCATCTCTATAATTCATATGTTTAATGAAGGTACAACACAGAATCCAAGCCCATTCATGATTTATGGACAAAAGAAGTACCTGGACCGAATGCAAAGCCTCTTGTGTAGGAGTTTAAAACCGTTTCTATATATTTAAGTCTTATTTGTAGTAACATTAGTGGTTCCAAGTTACTTTTTATATACATATTTGGATTTTGTAATTGTGGTTAGTTATTAAGTTCTGTGGAACCTAACCATTAACCTTGTATATAACAAATTAAGGACTAGCCTTATTCTTTTGGAAATACATTTATTTTAATTTCCTAAAAAAGTATATTGAAGAAGATTAAGATCACACTAGAAACAAAACAAAATGAGTAATCAAAAACAAGAAATAAGATATAACCAAGCATCTAATTAAGAACTCTCCCTATCATGATCTTGTTATCGTAACTTAGTTATTTTAGAGATTTTATAACTTAGACTTGTTAAATTTCCTAACTAATAAATTGCACACATTTGGTGTATAGACATATATTCTTATATTGATTAACCAATATTTTTTTATTTAATTAGAACATACAAGATGGCCTATTACATGTGAAATCTCATCAAGTTTTACCCTGATACCAAAAGAATTATGTAAGTCTATTTACATCACCTTATTCAACTCTTAATATCAATGCATGTATCCATCTACAAACTAGTTCTTTCAAAATATTGCATAATAATTAAGATCTTATTTGTACACTATAAGGTCAAGTTCTACATTATAACTACTAGCTAAATGGCACAAGATTTGTTATGCTCATGTATAAGGTAGTAATAATTCCTGAAGGGAACATAACCTACTACCTAGTATGTATAAGGCTATTTTTGATCTTTTCTTCCACTTCTTCTATCTAAAGAGGGAAAGAAACAATAGGTTATACAAAGGAGTAGAGAAAGAAGTTCAAATTCTAGGGAACTCCATTATTAACTAGATCAAAGAAATAAAAATAGCTGAAGATTCTCAATCCATAATTAGCCAAAGAATTAAAAATCTCTGGAATGTTTAGTGCTAGCTTTTTGTAACGTGGGTTGGAACATATGTACAACTTAAAGTCTATATGACTTAAAACCTAAACTTGTATTCCTTGTCATTGCATTTTTTTTAAGCTCAGCTTGAGTTAATGAGATTTATTCATCTTTAAAAAAAGAAAGAAAAGAGGGATACAAGTTGCAATAACCTGTATTTAAGATTGTATTTATCTAAAGATGTTTCTTCCCCTTATTTTAACATGCACAACTCTTTAATCCTTAACTATAATGACTTCAAAGAAACATATCCACAAAATAACCTAAAACATTGAATAAAAACCAATGCAGTATCAAATCAATGTGATCTCAGATAGAAATATGGAAAAACTAACTAACTAAAACATATGTACGATGCATATACATTGAATTCCCCTAAACTTAGATTTTTTCTTGTCCTTAATCAAATTAATCACAAGAGTTATTGACATAAGAGACTTTTCAATTCTAGTAAGAGTTAATCTAACTAAAATAACTAAAATGATCATTATTCGCTTTTTTTTACAATTATTCAATTACCTAGATTTCTATATATTTACACTAACTTATAATTTAACCTCAATCTAATCTAAGCTAACAATATTTTAAATTTCAAGTAAAGTTAAACAATTATACATTATATATAAAACAACATGATATAAGTATATAAACCAATAAATAATTAATAAATTATATTAAAACAAACTAACATAAAATATTTTTGGAACTTTATATGGAGAGTGTATTTGAAATGTCATCCTAACCTTATGACAGGATGGTAAAAATTTGGTTGTGAATACCTCTGATTACTCAATTAGGTTATAGTTTTAAATGGTTATTAGTACTAGTCATAACCTTAACTTATTAACTTGGATCAAAATCAACGAAATAGAATTCATTTGAAGCTCTAAAGTTATTTTATGGTATTAATTATCAATGAACATTGAACAATAAGCTACTCATTAAGCTAAATTTGAAACTTAAGTTATGTTAAGTATATACAAGTGATATCATTTAATTTAACAATCATTCTTAAGATTATTTGGTTATGTTTGAAATCAAGTACTCATTAGTGACCATATCAATGAACCTAGTGTAGTTAAGTTATAGAGTAATAGAGACATTTAATTAATCAACTTAATTACCTTAATTTTTATTGTTTATTTTCCTTTACTCATAATTTACTAAGTTAAAATTAATTGCATTGATTCACTTAAATGGTGTTTCCTAATTAACCATGGCTTATCATAATTCCCTCCTCATGTTTAATTCATTAATTGTTCTTAATGGATGTATATCATAAATGAAATAAATAGATAAATAATAAATGAATGGAAAATAAAGATATAAAAACTTTCTGAGCCAATTTATGGATCTTGCATTAATTGAGTCTATGCAATTCATCAAATTTGGAGCATTTAA
>JAOQMS010000008.1:35153622-35165623 GCA_027563885.1 Erythroxylum longipes | reverse complement strand
GCATTTTATCGAACACTTCATACGTAATATGTATAATCTCAATATAACCAAACATTCACGTTTAACACTAAAAACATACCTTTTTTGTAGAAATAATACACTTATAAGAGAGTTTACCGCAAACAATGCACGATGAGTAAGACAATAATCGAAAAACGATCGGAAAATGCGAGAGAAGGAGTTGGAAAACTCTTCACCGAATGGTTTGTGAGGAGAGGAGAAATGAAGGCCCAAGGAGAAGGGGGGTTCGATGCCCGACTTATAGGCACTAGATTACCGACAGAACATAACATTCCGTCGGTAATCTAAGTTTCCAGACGACGCAACTGCCGACAGTTACCGACGGACAAGAAAAATTCCGTCGGTAAAAGAGCGGCAATTTATAAAGGTGGAAACTCAAATACCGACGGAACAATAATTCCGTCAGTAATCTAGGTTTCGCTGTCAACAGTTACTGAAGGACACAACATTCCGTCGGTAAACCATCAGTAACTTAACCTGGTGGAAACTCAAATACTGACGGAACAATAATTCCGTCGGTAATATAGGTCTCCTTGTCGACAGTTGCCAACGGACACAACATTCCGTCGGCAAAACATCAGTAACATAACCTGGTCGAAACTCATATACCGACGGAATAATAGTCCCGTCGGCAAACTAGGTTTCTTGGAAACATTTACCGATGGACACAACACGTTTCGTCGGTGATTAACACTTATTGTCCGTCTTCAACGAAACGACGACGTTTGTTAACAATTTGCCAACGGAAGGAGCGTTCTGTCGGTAAATAAGCTAATAGATATTGCGACGGAACATTTTTCCGTCGGTAAATGCTAGCTTTGTTCCGACGGTAAGTTAACCGTCGATAAAGCGGCATAGCAATTAAATTGCGGGAACGTTTCCCGCATTTTTTCCCGACGCTGTGAGTTTTGGTGTCACTATATGCCGTCGGAGATTTTGCGCGAAAATTTTCCCTACAGTATATCCGACGGATGTATTTTTCGTCTCTAAATCACCGTATATTCTGACGGAATTTTTACCTTCCGTCAGTAAATAGCGATGGAAATCGTTCCGTCGATAATATTCCGACGCTATTACGTGCTTTTCTTTTAGTGAATGTCCCTAAAAGTCTTTTGCTACAGCAACATAATAGTAGTTAACAATATTTTGTTACCAAAAACAAAATCGTCACAAAAGCCTATTAGCTACCAAAACCAAATTCTTCACAAAAAGTTTTTACCTACGTTTACAGAATGCCTCTAAAAATATTCCCCTAAAATAGGAACTTATTAGCTAAAATTGTTCTACTACTAAAATTAAATCATCACTAAAAACAATTACCTACGAATAATCTTTCGTCGCTAAAACTTTTTATCTACAAAAAATAAACGTCGCATATAGAATTGCATGATGTTTTCCAATATCGTCGGTTATAATTTTTAGAGACAAACTGTCAGTGTCGAAAAAACTTTTTAGCGACGACTTTAGGAAAACGTCGCAGATGTTTTTTTGCTACCATGATTCAGCGACGATTTGGACGACGATATATTTTCATTGCACATGAGTATTTGCGACAATTTTGTGTTCTTTAGTGACGTTAAATTTCGTAGTTAATTGTCCTGTTTGTTGTAGCGATTATACGCATAAAAGGATTGTGATAAAATAAAAGATTACATTTGAAATTACTGTTAAAATTGTTTAGGTATATAAGTAAGTTGAAAGTAGGGGTGACAATTCCAACCCGACTCGATTCAGTTCATGTTTGCCCCGGATTGGCCAGGCTACGGGCTAGCCTGACCCGGTCTATGGCCCGCTTATTTTTTCGAAATAACGTCGTTTACCCGTCTATTTATTTTCAAAAGAAAAAATTCAAAATGACATCGTTTTGTAAAAATAAATAGACGGGTCAGGTCAACCCGCCCCCTCCTATGGCTCTACGGGTCATAGCCCAGGCCACGGGCCGGTCAACTTGCTGGCGCCCCAGGTCACGGGCTAGCCCATCCTAACCCACGTAGGTCCACCCTCTGGTCGGCCTTGCTCGACCCTACTCAGCTCATTGATATGTCTAATTGAAAGTTTAAACTAAAGATAAGATTTGGCAGTAAAGAAGATAATACGTACGTCGTCATCACTTAATACGATACATAATGATGTTCGCTTAAAGAGTGATAAAAAATTTATTGGTGGTGTTTTGTATTTGAACACATTTACTATACAAATCCTAATAATGCTATGTGGTTAGATTTGATGATGCAACTTAATTAATTGTGTCCATTCGTCAACGCCGGCACGTTATCATAAGACCAAATTGTAAGGTGGCAGTCATATTTTCAATCGTAGATGGATTTGTTTTTTATTTTTTCTTCAAACGAAACGAAAAAGGATGGATATATAATTGTTAAAGACCTTATCCAACTACCGTTGACTTGTCCATAAGTTCATGTAAACCAAATTACAGGGAATCCGATATGTAATGTAGCGAGTATTTTAAACATGATCATTTGTCCACGCACGTTAAAAATGATTCAGTTCTTTTCTTGTAAACCAAAAATGTCATCCTCTTTTTTATTTAAATAATCTAAATCTGATATATATGTTTGTCTATTTTATTGGTAATCATAATTATGTTTGTTTAATGAAAGGTTGAGAATTGAGAATAAAATTATCAGTATTATTTTGATTTAAAGAATTGTGATCTATTTCATCAATAAAAATTTTATAACTATTTGAACCTTCAATATTATTCTTTCCTACTTTTTCTGTGGTTCAAATTATTTTTATGTTGCTTGCAAAATTCTTTTAAAGTTTTTCTTAATTTTATATACATGTTCATTTTCCTCTTCACTAATTTTGAATTTTTGATGCCTTGTTGAAAATTTTTCAGCCAGAATGGTTTCCTAGACCTATTATGTTATTTACTTATTTCTACCAAGGTGAACTATAATTTAACCTTATATGTTTATCATACATAGAATCTGGACTCCTTTCATTTATTTGTTTGAAACATATTTGAGCGGATATAAATTTTTGAATGCCATGATTCTTATGTTTTGACTATATAAAATATTTAGACGAGAATAAATGTATGTGGTGGAAAAAGAAGAACATAATTAAATGCATATTAATTATTTATTTTATGCCCCTATTTACATCCTCCTAAATCCGTCCCTATGCTACATGACACCATAATTGTTCTTACTGCTATTCGCAATAGCCCCTAGTCCAGCTTAAGTAGAAGGATGCGGTGGTTGCTATTAGATATTTTCCATAAAGTTGGAAAATAATTAATTACATTTTATCAATTTTAAATAGCTTATCGATTAAGTTACATAATTTGATTTAAATAAAGATAATAAAATGACTCGATAAATGATTTAAGTCAATAGGCCGAAGTTTAGAGGAAAATGGATCCCAATCAGTGTGGACTTTCTTGATATAATTGATTTATAAATGTGATTTTGATATGAATTGTGGCTAATATGACTTGAAGTCTAGAGGAAAATGGATACCAATCAGTGTGGACTTTCTGGGTATAATTGATTTATAAATATGGTTTTGATATGAAGTGTGGTTAATATGACTTGAAAATTGCTTTGGAGTATATAAATGTTGATTTTTGGAATTTCGGTGAAATTTTGGAAATTTTATGAATTTTTAGGACTACGAAAAATGTCAAGTGGCAGGATAATTGATAAATAGTAGTAGAAATAAGAGTCAAATAGCAATGGAATTTTTTATAAATCATATTTGGACTTAATGACTTATGTCGTTAAAATTTGGAGACAATTGGAGTAGAAATTGAAAGTGATTGGACTAGTTAAATGAGAAAACAAAATTTGAACCTATAGGAATAGGATATGTGGCAAGTGATATGTGTCACTTGCCAAGCCATGTCCTTGTCCCACGATTCTTTAACCTTGAAAGACCATTTATTTGTTTTGTTCCTTGCTTTCTCTTCTTATTTTCGTGACTCTCTACTTTTCCATCTCTTTTCTTCTTCTCTTCTTCACTTCCACAATTTCACTCACCCAACTATTAACACCTTGCTCTCATCTTTTAATTACTACTTCCTTCATGTCATCTTCTTCATTACCACAAGAAAACCTAAATCTTCCAACCTCCATGATGATGTACATGAGTTGTAGGAGAAGTTAAGGTTCTTGGTGTGTTTTTTAAGGATTTGAAAATAAATCAAGTAAGTAGCTTGTTAATCTTCATGGTTTTGCTAAATGAAGCATTATAATCATGATAGAGGAGTTGAGATATGTATAACGTTGATGTTGCAATAAATAGATGTATGTTATGTTTTAATGTATTAATAGTATTTATGAGTTGTTTTAAGGAAGGATTGAGAGATGAAATGGTGATGAAGAGGGTGCTAGAAAATGGTAGTTATAACATTTCCACTGATTAAGCTTCTGTCTTTTAGCCATAACTTATTCTGTAGTTATTCAAATGAGACGATTCCTTATCTGGATTAAAATAGAGATATATGGCTATATTTGTCATGAAGACATCAAATTTGAATTTTGTCGTTAAGAGTCTTAAAAATTGACATGAAGTAGAGAACTGGGTGCAGTAAATTGGAAGATGAATGCTAGAAAATGTAGCTGTAATATGTCCACTGATTATGCTTTTGTGTTTTAGCCATAACTTATTTTGTAGTTATCTGAATGGGATAATTTTTTATTTGGAGTAAGCTAGAGACATAGGGCTACAATGGTTTTAAAGAAATCAAATCTTAATTTTGTCTTTAAGAATTTCAAAATCTGGCTTGAAATTGAGTTTTGACAGAGGTTGTAGTATTACCCAAGATAGAAATCATATCTTGTTGATATTGAATAAAATATATTGATGTAGGCAGAATCATATAAAAGTGTATTCATAAAAGTTGTAGTTTATTATCTTATATTTCAACTGATATAAATTTCATAATTTTTTAATATGGGAATTGAGAGATATGAGGTGTAAAATTTGACAGCATGATCAGGTACAAGCCAAAGTTTCAAATATGATCAGTCTGTAGTTGTTTGAGCATAACTCATAGAATACTAAACCAAATTTAATGATATTAGTGTAATTAGAAACCTAAGAGATAGGAGAACAATATTATAGAAGAAAGTATCTTCAAATTACTTCATTTTCTTAGTAAAAAAGAACAAAGAAAGTTGACCTGAAAGTTATTGTAGAAGAAAAAATCTAAATTGACCAAGGCATTATGAATTTCGATTTTTATGGTTTTATTGAGGTATAAACCATAAGTATATATGATACTTATGTGAATTTGGAAATATGAATGTTTACATGAAAAGAATAATAGAGTGACACCTGGGATTGTCATGAACATGCATTGTGCATACTTTATATAAATACATGTGCTTTAATAAACACTTATAATTGTGCCAAATTGTGTTATGTGTATATTGTGTAATATAGAGGAGCAACTGGAACGTCAACATCTAGACGTTGCTGGAAATTCCCGGCATTAGCTTCGAGAACAATCTGTGAGTAACCTAGATGGTCTCACTTAATTAATTGTTTATGTTAGATTGTGTTTGAATTATCTTATGAATATGAAATTGATTGTGTTGATTCCGGACAGTTGATTGTCTGAGTAGTTCTATATTCGAGACTATATTGGAAGTGCTATTTGAATGTGAATATGACTGACTATTTGTTCTCAACTTCAATGTTAAATGCCGAACTAAAAGTTCGATGACAAATGTAAATAAGAAAGAGTGTGAATGTGATTGAATGAGTGTAATCATTGAATAAGTATGATGCATTTCATTACGTGAATGCATGAAAGATAATGGTAGTTATGACTTGAGTCGCCAGTAAAAGAGCTTAAAACTTAAAACGTGATTAGAGCCTGTGGCTTAGTTGTGCATGTACTCAGTATCCACTAAGGGATATGGGACATTAATTGATACAGCTTGGTATCCACAAAAGGATACAGCCTGTGGTTTTAAAAATTTGTGACTTTCTTTATAATGTCTTATAAAAGAATAAAGAATGATGATGCCATGTTAAGTGAATGTTGTGATTGAACGTAGCGCACCATTATCATAGGTTATATACTGGAATGTCCTCAGGGTGTTCCGGTATGTACCCTATGGTAACGGGGTGTTACATTGGGTAGTATCAGAGCATGGTTTGGCATCCATATGGACATATAGGAATTTTAAGCATGAAATATTATGAGAAATACGGATAATGATTGAAGTTATTGTTTATTATAGGTCATCTGTCGTTGGTGATCAAGTGGGGTAATCAACTGACCTAAGATCTGAAGGAGCCAGTAGAGAGTTTTCGGTACCTCAACCTGAGGAAATGCTTCATAGAGTTCCCAAAAGAAGGAAGAGAGGCTATGATAGGCTGCCAAAGTAAGGCCTGTGGATTTCTACGACAACACAAACCCTGCTGAGGTCGAGAGATGATTAGAAAGGAAGGAAATAGTTTTTGATCAGATGGACTGTGAGCCAGACGAGAGATTCGACTATGCAGTGTCCTTACTGCAGGGACCAGCTTATAAATGTTGGAAGACTGTCCTAAGTAGTACCGCCAGGCCTTGCAACTTGAACTGGGAAGACTTTTTGAGGGTCTTTAAGGAGAACTACATGCCCAAGATTTTCTTGGACCGGAAGATGAAAGAGTTCTTGGATTTGAAGCAGGGTAGGATGTCAGTGGCAGAATATGAGATTCGGTTCAATGAGTTGATGGGATATGCTACTTTTTTTATTCCTACCAAAGAAGATAAGTGTAGGAGATTCAAAGATGGGTTGAACATGGAGATCAAGACAAGATTAATGATCTCCAACCTGAGTAGTTTCATCGAGTTGAGAGTTGCTTCGATCAGAATTAAGAAGCTACTGAAAGAGGAATAAGTAGAGTCTAGGTAAGGGTCTATCTTGAAGAGGTGTAGTGAGATTCAGAGTGGTTCTGGCAAAATATTCAGTAAGCTCCAGAATCGAGCTTTCAGACCACTGGCTAGATCAAGATAGTCTGGATTCAGACAGAGGGGTGGTTTTGTACAGTTTAGTAGCGGAAGAGGTTCAGTGTAGAGTCAGTTAACCCCTTGTGAGCGCTGTGGGAAAAAGCACGGTGGTGAGTGCTGGACATTATCAGGAGCCTATTTTCGATGTGGTTCTCTAGATCACAGAATTAGAGATTGTCTTATTGTTGTTAGATCCCAGTGAAGTATGAGAGGCAAATCCGTGAGTGAAGCTACAATCCAACAGATTCAAAGTAGTGGGACTAGACAGAGAGGTTGTGGTGGAGGCGGAGTGAGCACAGGGAGTCCTTCTGAGGTATGGAACAGCCAACCGCAGTCTCAAGCCCGAGTCTATGCCATGACTAGGCAGGAGGCTAAGGATTTTCCGGATGTCGTTGTAGGTGGGCTACTTATTTATGATCATGAAGCATTTGCATTTCTAGATCCAGGATCTACGTATTCATTCATCGCACCGCATCTGGGCATCTAGGTTGCATTGTGATAGAAAGTTACTACATTATGGATTAGAGGTGAGTACACTAATAGGTAGTACTACAGTTATAGGGGAGGTCTACAAGAGGTGTTTGATTCGGATTGATCAAGCAGAATTGGAGGCAGATCTGATTATATTACAGCTTAGAGAGATAGATATTATCATAGGCATGGATTAGCTCACTGCTTATAGGGCTGTCATAAACTTCTATACCAAAGAGGTAGTACTAGAATCTCCTAGTTAGTCGAAAGCAGTTTTTAGAGGAATTAGTCAAGCATTGCCAGCCAGGTTGATATCATTTGTGAGTGCATTGAGGTTGATGCAAGGAGGATGTGAGGCTTATTTGGCCCACATCATCAATACTAGAGCTGAGCAGAATGTGCAGGACATTCCCATAGTTAGGGAATTCCTGGATGTGTTTCCCACCGAATTACCTGGCTTACCTCTAGATCGGGAAACAAAGTTCACAATTGATTTAGTTCCAGGTGCTGCTCCTATATCTATTCCTCTATATAGGATAGCACCTGTAGAACTGAAGGAGTTGAAGGCTCAGCTACAGGAGTTGTTGGAAAAGGGTTTCATTAGACCCAGTGTTTCACCTTGAGGAGCTCCAGTTTTGTTTGTAAAGAAGAAAGATAAGAATTTAAGGTTATTCATCGATTATAGGCAACTGAATCGGGTGACAGTAAAGAACAAGTACCCATTGCCTAGAATTGATGATTTGCTTGATCGGTTGTAGGGAGCTCAGTTATTCACTGAGCTGGATTTGAGATCAGGTTATTATCAGTTGAAAATAGCAGAGGCTGATGTACCTAAAAGCGCATTCAGGAGCAGGTACTTCGAGTTCTTAGTAATGCCATTTGGGTTAACTAATGCCCCGGTAGCATTTATAGCCTTGATGAATAAGGTGTTTCAGCCCTACCTGGACCGCTTTGTGATAGTGTTCATTGATGATATTTTGGTGTATTCGAAGAGCAAAGAAGAACATGCTGAGCATCTGAGAGTGATTTTACAGATCATGAGAGAGAAACAACTGTATGCCAAATTCAATAAGTGTGAATTTTGGCTATATCAAGTGCTGTTTTTGAGGCATATAGTGACTGGACAAGGCATATAAGTGGATCCAAAGAAGATAGAGGTAGTAATGAATTAGGAAGCTTCAAGGAATGTGTCTAAAATCTGAAGCTTCATAGGATTGACTGGATATTACTGGAGGTTTGTCGAGGGGTTTTCTTTGATCTCAGCCCCTCTGACAAAACTTCTAAGGAAGAATGTAGTATTCAGATGGAATGATGAATGTCAAAAGAGCTTTGAGGAGCTAAAGCATCAGTTGACTACGGCACTAGTGTTGACTTATTCCATCGGGGACCGTGATATGCTGTATATAGTGATGCTTCACATCAAGAATTAGGATGTGCATTGATGCAGTATGACAAGGTGATTGCCTATGCATCGAGACAACTAAGGTCTCATGAGATTAACTATTCGATACATGATTTAAAGCTTGCTACAGTGGTCCTTGCTATAAAGATATGGAGACACTATCTGTATGGAGAGACATTCCAGATATACACGGATTATAAGAGTTTTAAGGTATCTGTTGAGTCAGAAGGAATTAAACATGAGACAAAGGAGATGGATAGAGTTGTTGAAAGACTATGATTGCACGATTGAGTATCATACGGGGAAAGCTAATATTGTAGCTGATGCTTTGAGTAAGAAGTAGAACACCAGTGTAGAACAGATTTAGTTATGGAGGTTACCGAACTTAATTCAGTTGAGAGATTTAAATGTGGAATTGAATCTGGAACAAGATGAGGCATTAATTGCTACATTGAAGTTAAGGCTAATGTTACATAATAGAATCAAAAAAGTCCAGAGGAAAGATCCTGATATGGTGAAGCTTACAGAGAAAGTGAAGATGAATCCGGATACTAAGCTTGAGTTGAGAAATGAGACACTATTAGTGCTTGACTTATTTGGATAACTCCCACTCAAAGAAATATATGTGTTATCCTTCTGCTTGCCTAACTAGCCTAA
This sequence comes from Erythroxylum longipes, assembly GCA_027563885.1. Taxonomy (NCBI): domain Eukaryota; kingdom Viridiplantae; phylum Streptophyta; class Magnoliopsida; order Malpighiales; family Erythroxylaceae; genus Erythroxylum; species Erythroxylum longipes. The sequence continues at coordinate 35,156,096 of JAOQMS010000008.1, read as the reverse complement.
GAGACTGCCACGAAGGTGAAAGCAGTTTTATGCTAGGAATGAAAGTCTCCTACAATGCCAATATCCATTGAAGCAGAGGCTGTGTGTGCCGAATGTGGATGATCTGAGAAAGGAAATTCTTGAGGAAGCTCATATGGACACCTATGCTATGCATCGTGGTACTACTAAGATGTATAACATGCAGAAGCAGCATTTCTGGTGGCCCAGAATGAAAAGCAAGTGGTGGAGTATATTTCTAAGTGTATGACATGCTAGCAGGTTAATGCTAAGCATCAGGGTCCAATAGGGAAGCTACATTCATTGCCTATTCCGGAGTGGAAATGGGAACGAATTACCATGGTATTTATTTTGCGATTGCCAAGAACTCTGAGGCAGAATGATACTATATGGGTTGTAGTAGACCGATTGACTAAGTCGGCCCATTTCTTACCAGTGAGAGAGAACAACTCACTAGATCAATTGGCCCAGAGATATGTGAATGAAGTGGTTAGGCTGCAAGGGGTTCCATTGTCCATTGTATCGGACAAGGATCCCAAATTTACTTCGAGATTCTGGAAGAGTTTCCAGTTTGCTATGGGTACTAAGCTAAACTTCAGTACTGTATTTCATCCTCAAACAGATGGACAGAGTGAGAGGACAATCAAGACTGTTAAGGATATGCTTAGAGCTTGTGTATTGGAGTTTCAAGGAGCTTGGGATCAATATATAGCACTGATAGAATTTGCATATAATAATCACTACCACAGTAGTATCGGAATGGCACCATATGAGGTGTTGTATAGCAGAAAATGTCGATCGCCTCTGTATTGGGATGAAGAGGGCTTGAGAATGGTTGAAGGCCCAGAATTGATACAAGATACTATGGACAAGGTGAAATTAATCCGAAGTCGAATTAAAGCAGCTCAAAATAGATAGAAGAGTTATGTGGATCAACATTGATGTTACATGGAATGCAGTGTAGGAGACAGAGTATTTCTGAGAGTGTCACCTTGGAGAGGAGTATTGAGATTCGGTAAAAAGGGCAAGTTGAGCCCTAGTTACATTGGTCCATATGAGATTACTGAGACAATAGGACCTTTGGTATACAAGTTAGCTTTGCCGAATGAGATATCTCAGTTGCATAATGTATTTCATGTGATTATGCTTCGAAGATACCGATCAGATCTGACACATGTGATACCAGCTCAAGCGATTGAAGTTGCTAGTAACTTAAGTTATGTTGAGGAGCCGATCAAGATAGTGGGATCTCAGCCCAAGCAGTTGAGGAATCGAATCATTCTGTTAGTGAAAATCCTTCGGAGGAATCACTCAACTGAGGAAGCAACTTGGGAAACAGAAGAGCATATGAGGAGGCAATATCCCCACTTATTCAAACAATCAAGTAAGAATTTCGAGGATGAAATTTCTTTTAAGGAGGGGAGACTTGTAATCCTGTTACCTAAGTTGAGGCTAGAATAGTATATATGAGAGATTATTAAGAAATTAGAAAATGCATTTCATACTCATGCATTATATGATATGCACCTATACGTTAATAGTAAATTTTTTGCACATGAAAATAATTGTACATGCATTCATTGACAATTTCTGGGTATAATTCATTTATAAATGTGATTTAGATGTGAATTATGGTTAATATGAATTGAAAATTGCTTTGGAGTATATAAATGTTGATTTTGAAATTTAGGAAATTTTCTGAATAGGAAAAATGCCAAGTGACAGGATAATTGATAAATGATAGTAGAAATAAGAGTCAAATGACAATGGAAATTTTTATAAATCATATTTGAATTTAATGACATATGTCATTAAAATTTGGAGACAATTGGAGTAGAAATTGGAGTTGATTGGACAAGTTAAATGAGAAAACCAATTTTGAACCTATAGGAATAGGACATGTGGCAAGTGACATGTGTCACTTGCTAAGTCATGTCCTTATCCCATGATTCTTTAACCTTGAAAGACCATTTATTTGTTTTGTTCCTTGCTTTCTCTTCTTATTTTCATGACTCTCTACTTCTCCATCTCTTTTATTCTTCTCTTCTTCACTTCCATGATTTCACTCACCTAACTATCAACACCTTACTCTAATCTTTCAATTACTACTTCCTTCATGTCATCTTCTTCATTACCATAAGAAAACCTAAATCTTCCAACCTCCATGATGATGTACGTGAGTTGTACGAGAAGTTAGGATTCTTGGTCTGTTTTTGAAGGATTTGAAGATAAATCAAGTAAGTAACTTGTTAATCATCATGATTTTGTTAAATGAAGCATTATGATCATGATAGAGGAGTTGAGATATGTGTAATATTGATGTTGCAATAAATAGATGCATGTTCTATTTTAATTTATTAATGGTATTTATGAGTTATTTTAAGGAAGGATTGAGAGATGAAATGGTGATGAAGAGGGTGATGGAAAATGGTAGTTATAACATTTCCACTGATTAAGCTTTTGTCTTTTAGCCATAA
>JAOQMS010000008.1:35132781-35153522 GCA_027563885.1 Erythroxylum longipes | reverse complement strand
CCTCTCACAAAGAGCATACATAGAACGAGTGCTACAAAGGTTTAATATGGCTGAATGTAAAGCTGTTTTAGCACCTATCTATCATGGTGAGAAATTATCTTTGGCATAATGTCCAAAAAATGAAGTTAAGAGAGAGGCTATAAGGAATGTATTGTACTTTAGTGCAGTTGGTAGCTTGATGTATGCACAATTGTGCACTAGACCAGATATTGCATTTGTTGTTGGACTGCTGGGTCGATATCTGGCTAACCCAGGTATAGGCCATTGGAATGCAGTTAAACGAGTGTTGAGATACCTAAAAGGTACCAAGGATTATACATTGACATACAGGAAAGTCAACGACTTAAACCTCAAAGGGTATATAGACTTCGATTTTACTATGTGTCTGGATGATCACAATCCACTTCAGGGCACATTTTCATGTTGGCAGATGGTGCAGTGTCATGGAAAAGTGTCAAACAGACACTGGTTACTTTCTCGACCATGCATGCAGAGTTCGTTGCATGTTATGAAGCTGCTACACAGGTGGTTTGGCTCATAAACTTGATTTCTAAGTTGTCTGTGGTGGATTTGGTTGCTAGACCCATTCAGTTATACTGAGATAATCTTGCTGCAGTGTTGTTCAGTAATAACAACAAGAATATCATAAGGTCTAAGCATTTGGAAGTCAAATACTTGACCATAAAGGAGTTGATTCAGAAAGGTGACGTTGAAGTAAAGCATATCGGGATTGAGGATATGCTAGCTGATCCACTGACTAAAGGACTTTGCCCAGTAGTGTTTGTTAGACATGTATCTAGTATGGGCATGTTGGGGTCCTTAGACAGCAGTAGTTAGGGATTAATGTATTTTTGTTCCTTAAATCTTTGTATATTTTAATGTATTATGACATTATAGTTATTTATTAATAAAGATGATCATCTTTTTATCCTCAGTAATAATTGTTCTTGTGTATAGTCATAATACATATTAAAGTCTTAATATTTGTGTCAATCTTAAGCGTTTAAAAGGTCATTGGGCATATATAAAGACTAACCTTGATCTTATGTCATTTAGACATACACAGTTTTGTTCGAATATCCTTAAAGTTTAACATGAAATAGGGGATATAAGTTTTAAATCCTATAAAGGTTCTTAATACAGTTTAGCATTCAGTTGGAGAACATAAAAGTTTTCTCTAATGTTGTTTAGCATTCGGTGAGAGAAAACGAGATTTCTCTAATGCAGTTTAGTATAAAGTTGGAGAAATCGAGACCTACAGACGAAGATGATACGTATTATATCATAAAGGTATCATCCTAGTCTGCCACAGTCTATTTTCCCATTCATGTTAGTAAGATATTAGATATTTATGATTATATTGGACCTGTGTCACACATGACACATGTATTTGATATTTTTCCATATCGAAAGCCTTATGGGATGGAATGTAGGACTTTTTTTTAACCTTTGGATCAAATGTTTTTTTTTAAATTTGGTACCAATACAGTATCGTGACTTAACCGAGTTTTAAAACTATTTTGAACTTGAGTAAAACTGCAATTAATAATTGTTCAATGGGAAGAATGTTAGACATTTTTGTCCCTAAGGACAGACACTTTTGTCATTTTCCTATTAAGTGGATAACTATTAATTATAATTTTGTCTTTTCAATAAATTATCGGTTAAATTACGTAATTTGATCCAAATAAGGGTAATAAAGTGACCCAATAAATGATCTATATTAATGGGTCGAAGTTTGGGTAAAAATGGGTCCCTATTAGTGTGGACCGGGTTCATATTGGCCTTGTGATGGGGAAGCCCGATATGTAAGTTATATAAATACGTTAAGGTCTCCTATAGTTGCTCATATCAATTTTAAGCATACGAAATCTCTGACTCGTTAAGAAATCATACGTATTGAGAAAACTGTAGAAAGACCTAAACCATATGCCAGAAAATACTTTCTATAAAGGTCTCGGAAGATTGGAGTTTGTTTGGTGCTAGAAAACTAGTTGGAAATCAGAGATGCAACCAAAATCAGATATTCCGCATTCTTTCATTTTTAATCCTTTTATGTACGATCTTGAGTACGTAATAAGGTCTGTACTATGTATTACAGTTTGATGATCTAGAGCCTGTTAATGAGATGGAATGAGCTTTGGGGCTCAAATTATTTGATAAGTCTAAGATTGATTGTATTGAATTTAAATTTTTTTACTAAAATTTATAATTAAAAATAAGATAAAATTTAGATGGATTTGAATTAGAATTTTTGAACTTAAAAGTTTATTATGAAATCCAAAAATTAATAAATTTGTAATTGGATTAAATCAAACTCTTTTGGATTTTCATTATACTTTGCCACAGGTAATGTAATAATTGTTGGATTTGTATTCTTGCAAAGTTCATATATAAGTTTAGCGATAATATGACTAAATCAAATAATTTAAGTTACTCAATTCAAAGACTACATAAATGGTTTCCTTTATTATAAAAATACTTATGATTCTATTAAACATGTCGTAATAATAAAATAAGAATAAAAATAATATTCAATTATTTCTATGCCTTATAGAATATGATAATATTTGGCTTTGGAAACTTAAAATATTTAATAACTTAGAATATAATTTACTATATTTTTTATTAAGCATGTTAATTTCTTGTATTTTTAGAAATTAGTGTTTCTCTATCATTAAAATTTGCTCTTTGTTTTTTTCATTTTTAATATTAGATATTAAATTTTGCTATTTATTTTTTTCCTCTATCATAGATATAATACCATCGATATATCTTTGTAATATATTGTGAAGCTATTGGTGTTTGGTTGTGCCTGCGTACTTCTACCATTTCCATACAGATGCTTTTGTTCTTTTTCTAGTCCAACAGTGTTATAATTGGTTTATATTATATTACCTAAAAAGAATTTGTTTGGAAGTGAAAAAAAGAAAAAAAAAGAAGAAAACATGTAGAACAGTTAATAGAATCTCGAAAAGGAGCAATTGATAAAATTATTAAAAGAGTAGGCTCCTATAGTGAGAGTCCCGAGGAATTAGGTGAAGGTAGTTTTGAACAACATAAAGAAAACTTAAGTGATGAGATTCATATTCATGAGGATATTAGAAATTTGAGTGAGCATGATCATGTACCAAATGCATCCACTTTAGAAAATTTAAAGGTAAATGAGCTAATAAGCCCTATATTGAATATTTATGATCCTAAAAATTGGGATAATCTTGATAATAAAGTAAGGGATATTTTAGTTGAAAAAGGGCCTGTAAGAGAATTGAACCTTGTATTTCCTTTAGACAATACCTCTCGTCATTTTACCTATTCTTATTATTATAAAAATTTGAGTAATGGAGAGATTAACTATAGAAAATGGTTGGTTTATTTTAAACATATAGATAAAGTATATTGTTTTGTTGTAGGTTGTTCAAATCTAATAACAAACAAAGTGCATTAGCAAATGATGAATTTAGAGATTGGAAGCATCTTAGTGAGAGACTCAATGAGAATTGCATTGAGCATATGACTAATATAATAACTTGGAATGAATTAAGCGTAATATTGAGCAAAAATTAAACAGTTAATAAAGATTTGCAACAAGAAATTGTAAAGGAGAAAGAACATTGGAGACAAGTTTTGATTAGAATAGTTTTTGTTGTGAAATATCTTGCCAAATATAATTTGGCTTTTCGAGGATCCAATGAGAAACTTTACCAAAATGGTAATGGTAATTTTTTAGGATTGATTGAGATAATTGCTAGATTTGATGTAATAATGCAAGATCATGTTAGATGTATTCAAAATCATGAAATTCATCATCATTATCTTGGTCACAAAATTCAAAATGAGTTGATTTCTCTATTGGCCTATAATGTTAGAAGTTCTATCATAGGGATCATTAAAGAGGAAAAATACTTTTCTATTATTCTTGGTTGTACCCCAGATTTGAGCCATAAAAAACAAATGAGTTTGTTAGTACGATGTGTGAATATGTCAAATGAAAAAATAAAAATAAAGGAGTACTTTTTAGAGTTCTTGAAGTTAGATGACACATCTAGATTGGGACTTTTCAATGAATTATTGAATGCATATAATTCTCTTGATCTTAATGTTTATAATGTAAAGGGTCAAGGTTATGACAATGGTTCTAACATGAAGGAAAACACCAAGGGGTTCAAAAGCGATTACTTAAAATAAATCCAAGAGCATTATATATGCCATGTGCTTATCATAATCATAATCTTACTCTTCTTAGTGATATGGCACATTCTTGTGTTAAAGCTATTTCAAATTTTTAAGCTAAGCAACGTATATATGTATTATTTTCTAAGTTCTCCTAAAAGGTGGAAGGTTTTGCTTGATAATGTTTTAGGCTTAACTGTGAAATCATTGTCTAACACTCGTTGGGAGAGTCGAATAAAAAGTATTAAAGCTATTATATTTCAAGCTCCTTAAATAAGATTGGCTTTGAAGGAATTATCTAGATCTTGTGATGATGCCAAGTTAAAGAGTGAAGCAAAAAGTTTGGTTAGTGCACTTGAGAGTTTTGAGTTTTTACTTGGTATGGTTATTTGGTATGATATTTTATTCGCTATTAATATGGTGGGTAAAAAGTTGAAATCTAAATCTATGTGCATTAATGCTACCATAAATAAATTAGAAGGTGTGATGGTATTTTTAAAGAAATATAGAGTTGAAGGGTTTGGCTCTAACATAAATATTACCAAAAGTCTTACACTTGAGATGAATATAGAGCCTACATTTCCAACTAGATGTTGTATTATTAGGAAAAGAAAATTTGATGAAATTGACTACAATGAAGAAATACAATCACTGAGGATTATTTCAGAGTTGACTACTTTCTAGTTGTTGTGGATGTGACAATTGCTTTGTTGAAGAGTAGATTTGAACAATTAATGACATTTGCTAATATTTTTGGATTCTTATTTGATTCAAAGAAGTTAAGGTCATTAGATGATAACGAATTAAAAGAATTTTGCACTAATTTTACAATGACTTTTTCTCACGATAATGTATCAGATATAGATTTAGATGATTTTTTTCTGAATTAAAAGTGTTGCAAATGCCAAATAAGTTAATGTCATTAGTTAAAATTTTAGAATTTGTTAAAGCTGTAGATTGTTATCCAAATGTTTCATTTGCTTATCAAATTCTATTGATTATACTTGTGATTGTAGCATCAGCTGAGAGAAGTTTTTCAAAGTTAAAATTCTTGAAAACCTACTTGAGGTCATCAATGTCACAAAAAAGGCTTAATGGTTTAGCTATGTTATGCATTCAGAAGGATATGTTGGACAATTTTGATCTTGATAATATTATTAATGATTTTGCATCTAGAAATGCACGGAGAAATTGTTTTTCATAAATCATGATGATCTGTGTATTTGTTATTGTAATTCTCATAGTGTTTTGCAGTCTAATATTATTGTTTGATTGATTCTATTGCTATTTTGTTGTTACTGTTACTATTTTTAGTGATTTTATTATTAATGACATTTGTAAGATATGATTAGCTGATGTTATGATTATTTAATATTTGATTGAGTATGTAGACTTATAAATTGAGTCACTTATGTTTCATATAAACATGTAAACTTTCATGTTTACATGTTTGTACATTGTTAATTTATTGGGTCTTTTTTATTTTACCCAAGGCCTATAAAACGATAAGAACGGCCTTGACGTGAATAATGAACAAGGCATGCCCACGTGAATTATGCAGTGAATGTCTTCTTAGCTTTCAAATGGATGATGAGGAACATGGTAGAGTAGTGATGCAAGTTTCTATTTATCTAAAAAGATATCCTCTTTTGTCTTAGCTATGGCTTTGTAGTTTTAAAAAAAGCTATATAGTTATTATTTTAGATAAATTATTACGTAACGTCTAATCAGTAGGTTTCCCTTGATTTTCAAAAGTCAAGAAAAGGTAAATATTTCAATTTTATCTTTAAATACTAAAAAATACATAAATTTGAAATGAAATATTGATCATTTATTTCATACGATTGTACGAAGTAGACTTGTGGATTGACTGACATCATTAATTACTCCAATTTAATATAGTAAGCGATATCTAATGTCATCGTTTTTATATATATTTCAAGTATTGATTAACAATTCAACCTAGTTATTTTTTCCAAATTGAAAATTAAATTTAAAATATTTTCCACAATAGTCTAACATAACAATTATTACAAAAACTTTCTCAAGAAATATTGCCAAACTGATAGTTGATGTTGTTTACATTTAAAAATAAAATTTTATATATGATAACGTTGAATAAATGGGGATCTATAGACTTTGTTTTGTGCACTATAAACATAATAAAAGTTGTGATGAAAGCGATATCAAAATATAAATACTGAAAATTAATTGAGAATAAATCTTAGTCTAAGTGTATGTACGTTATTAAAATTATATATTAATCATTGATACAATTATAATGTACATTATTAAAATTATATATTAATCGTTGATAGAATTATAAACTAATTTATATTTAAATATTCATCATTGAAATTATTTAATATCTCTACTTAATCATAATTAATTAAAAAGACTATAATAAATAAGTTATGCCTCAAAGATTTAACCCATTAGTAGTTTTAGGAATTAAAAAACAACAAATGCAATTACGTTTAATTTATTTGGTTATCCTTCCTAAAATCTAATATATATGATGCTAGAATTTATTACCCTAATTGCTTCATAGATTCCAGGGATTAGATAATTATGGATTTAATATCTAATCCAACAATAAATTATAACAATTAATAAACTGATAGACCTTCCAAATAATAAACATTACAATCACCAAAGATAATCGTAAAAGTACATTTGATATCAAAATATAAAATGAACAATAAAAGAAAATCATATCTCACAATTTGGTACATCCTAAACAACTATCCTAAAAAAATTAACTTTATAATTAGGGTTTTTAGGCTTTTAAATAAGGAGGTAAAATTGGCTCAGCCCTGATCATGGGCTGAAACTGCTTGACCTGACTGAGTTACAAGTTGGACATAGATCAGAGCTATCTCGGTCCGGGCCGACCCATAATCTGACGAAAAAGTACAAAATAATGTCATTTTGTCAAAAACGATATTTTTTCCTTCAAATTGTTCTCAAAATATCTAAAAAATTTAACATCTCTATCTAATATTATCGTTCTTGGAACTCTATGCAGTCTAACAATCTACTGAAGAAATAATTCAACAAATGATATTATGTAGAGAGAGAAGCTCTAACTTATCTCTAAACTAGTGCATAGCCTGTATGATTAAAGACTATACTAGCTTTCCTTATTGGGAATCTCTTATAATTGATCTTCTATAGCTTTTACTGATCTAAATCTCTTTTACTTTTTACTTTTTTAACTTCTTTATATCTTCTAAAGTTTTCCCTGGACATCCACCAGGAAAACTATTGGATATAACCTAATACTTGTTCTTCCCTTATGGTAGATAAATTCTTGGCCTTGAGCTTTTTAAGTTCCTTTAAACCAGACAGTCTTTGGCTTAAATTTTTCTTGTTTATATTCTCTTTTGTTCTACCTTATTCTTAAGTTACAACTTTTAGTAAAGTCTATACCTACCTTTAGCTTAGGTTGAAAACTTTTTTTCTCTTAAAACTAGAAACATGCCTACTAATACTTGTCCCAATGCTTCTAGCACCTCATAAACCCTTTGTAATAGCTCGAAACGTAAACTCAAGTTCCTAGGAGCCCCTTATTAAGAAAACATAGAACTAAGTTCTAAGAGACTCCATTTCCTTGATGAAATTACACTAATATCCACCTTTAGATGAGGAAGGAAAAGCTATAGTAATGCCTTAAATGGAGGCCCTAAAAGAAGGTATAAATTAACGAGAATCAATGTTGGTAAGATATTTCTTAACAAAGACCATGCTTTCCAACCTTAAGATCTTAGGATAATCAAAACTAAAAAAGTTTTAGACTATTTGAGGTTATCATAAATGATGAGGAATTATTTTTCTTCAAGTTTAATTCTCAATCCTAAGCTAAAAGAGTATTGAGTGTAGTCCTTGGCACCTAAACTACAAACCAATCTTTCTTCAAGCATGGAGGTATGGAATCAATCTCTAAAACATCAGAGAAAAAAAAGTAGACCCCTTTATAACTCAGTATACATTATTTCTCTTAAATACTAGGCTATTAAAAGGATTAACCATTTGCTAACTATAATGAAAAAATTTTGTGCTTGGATGAAGTAACATCCCTCATGAAAAGATTGGATTTTATAAGAGTGTATATCTTGATTTAATATAAATCAGATCTCCTAATAAGATTCAATTAATGAGGCTGGATAAAGAGACTAATCTCTTTAAGGATGAAATGTTAGTAATATATTCATAGAGACATGTTTTAGCTACTACGAAATATGTTTGAAAGCCAATGGGAAAGAGGTTCATAAATGGGGACTATTATAAGATAACTTACATAAACCTAGTACATAAGGTGAGATGAAATTGGAGGAAGCAGGTTGTGTAGGATCTCAAGAAGTAACTCATTCTATGGAGAAGAATATGATCCAAGGTCATAATAAAGACCAACATATAAAGGAGCAAAATGATATTACCCAAAGCACTGATAACAAAGTAGAAGAAAGGGAGATTGTCCTGGAAAAGATGAGTTTGAAAGCTAACTTGCAAGACAAACGTATAGTATGCACTCCAGGTGCAGCTATCTCCTTAAAGGGTGATGATAAGAAGTTTGAACGTACAAAGAGTTACTAAAAGAAGCTTGAAGAGGAAGAATAAACCTTCCACTTCCCATATCAAATGAATTAATGGGAATAATCCCTTTTTGTTAGTTCCCTAAAATCCATAATTAGGGAGAAGAATAAAGGTAGGTTATATTTTTTGAAGAAGCAATCGAGTTACATTTCTAACTACTAATGCCATCAAAATGGGATGATATTTTTAGCTTAGTTACTTCATCCTTAGGCTTTGAAGTCTTTTCCTCTTTTTTACTTTAAGGTCTGTTCCATATGAATAATATATACTAGATATACTAAAATGGTTAGTCGGCCTCCTTTTAAGCTATCATTTCTTTTCATAGCCATATATACCATATTCTCCAATTCTGTATAATGGCATAGCTCCATAACATTGGCAGTTTCCCATAAACCAATTGAACAATTGTTGCTTCTCTATCTTACTCCATATTTGTCCTAGTTATGGTGACTTCCATCTCCTTGTAGCAATCCTCCACACTATTTGAACTTTGAATCAATGTTTTCAAACTTTGGTAAAGATTATTATAATAGGAACTTGGCACAAATGCTCCTCATTACTAACTTCATCTCCTCTTAAGTTATAATAAATGTTTATCAGTTCCTCCTCCTAATGAGAATTGTTGATCTAACCAATCCATTGCATAATCATTAAACTCAATATTAACTAATTTACATTCTTCTCTTTCTAAAAATTATAGTAATAAAAATCTATCTTCACTTGCTTTTTTTCACTCTAACTGTGGATTTGGATCTATCTTCCTTATAAAAGGTGATATTTCCATCTTAATAATTCCTATATTATTATCCATCCTTTCTTCATACACCTTTTCACATCTTATATTAAACATGTCCCTAGTCTCCTCACTCTTCCTCCTCTATGACCCTTTAGGTTTATCTTACTTAAGTAGTTGATTGCACCTTCAACTCTATCATTCACCTTAAAGTCATATACATTCTAGCAACTAAAGGAGGATTATGTTGTAATCCAACTATGATAGTGCCCTGCTTATCTAACCCTTCCCTAAATTTACCAAATTGTCAAAAAGTTTGCTAGAGTTGGTCTTAGATGACATTCCCAAAGGTCTCCTAGTCTATTTTCATTCTTTTCTCTTCATTAATTATATTGTCTTTGGACAAGATTTTCTTCAAGTTTATTTGTCTTACCTATATGAAAAGTTACTAGCAAAAGCACTCTTTCATATATTCCTTTCAAAGTTTTACTCAACTCACAATCTAAAACTTTTGATAAAAGGTTCTTTACAAACTAAGAAATCTCAATCAATAAAACTAGTATAATTCTTCTCCCTTTTCTAAATACTTATAGAGAACAAATGTAGGAATAAAGTAAATAAAGAAATAAAACTAGAGGTTAATGAATAAGAAAAGTAAAAATTCAAGAAAGCTAGTTAAGATCAAAGTTTTTAGAGAACCTTGAGTAAAAGCACTTTAAAGATGGAAGAATTATCTTTGATGGTTTTGATTAACCAGTACTAATGTAATTTCCTAATTTTAAGCGTAGAAAAACCTTTTATAGGCATGAATCCTTTAAAATCAGAGTTATAAAGGTAAATAAACACTTAAAATAACAAAACTCTAGCTAGTTATAACACACTTATGATGCTTGTCTTAGATAACAATCATCATCAATTTTATTCTAGAAAATTAATATGTAAAACAAAGACAAGTTTATCACTAGTTTTAATTTAAAATCTAACATTGATTTTGTTCTGAAACTCTAGTATATAAGATCTTGTAAAATACTAGTGTCAATTATGGGTATGAATGTAATGTCAATTACAATATATTTCTTAACACTCTAATAATTAATACAAGATTTGTGTCAATTATCCTTTGAATGTGGCACTAGTTACATTTTATAGTCGTGATTCTTCATCTTGCTCCTTGTTTTATATCATCATGGTAGGTCTAATTTAAACCTTTTTAAATAACAAAGCTAATATATGCATATTTGACTATATTTATACACATATATTTGATGTATTTTGCTTTATATTTTCTAGTTTTATTGTATATTTGATACTTAATTTGCTCCAAGTGCATTTATAGGTTATAATTGCCTTTATGGAAAAAAAAAGGAGAAGAATTCGAACAAAAATAGGGCATGATATGAAGATTTGAAGCAAAGTAGAGATAAATGGTCGTGTCTGAGACCTGTAAGTCTCTCAGCCCATGCAGATTCAGGAGATTTTGGAATATACACAGTCTAATACGTGCTCGTGTATCAAATTATGTGTCACCCAGAAACCTAAGATTTACTATAAAAAGACGTGAGCGAAGGCCAATTGAACATAACAGACTTTTGGAGATGATTTCAAACGTGAAGAACATTCAGAAGGGATGATATTGATCCAGAGAAGTGGAAAATGTGAAGAAATCATCAAAACATCCAATAAATTACAACATCAAATCTCAAATTTGTAAGAGCATTCGAGGGAAGAGAAAGAGAGATTTAGAATTATGAACTCTTTGTTTTTATTTGTTTTTCTTCCAATTTATCTTTGATTTCATATTTTATTATGTGTAGCTAAACACTTTTTAGTGTCTAGGTGTGATGAACCCTAGTTTGTGCTACAATATTTTTTAATTCTTTTATTTAATGCAATTGTTTTAATTGATCTATTGTGATTCAGTTATGTATTTTATATATGTTCTAATAGATCTAAAATATTAGTACATAATCTGATTTCATAACATAGAGATTGAGAACTCATATGTGTTAATAAATCTACCATAATTGAAAGGAGTTGATTGCAAACCTAGAGATAGGTTGATATAAATCCTCTAGATTATGGTCAAATTTAATAATGAAATCAATAAATTGATAGAGCAATACTAGAAACTTTAACCTGAATAATTTCAGTTAATAAGCAATAATAGAAACTTTAACCTGAATAATTTCAGTTAATAAACCTATAGATTAGTTGTTGGTATTATCGAAAGAGTTATTAGCATAAGATAGGAATTTACACGATTCAATAGTCAATAAAACAATTTCTTGATAGAAAGGTTAATTATCTAATGGTTTTAGTGGGATTCATTAGCTAGACACTAATTATTAATATGATTATTTTCTAAATGACTTCTTTTGTTTCTATGTTCATTATTATTTCATACTTTATTTTAATTGTTTAAGTTTAATTTCTTTTTTAAAATCCAAAAGCAAAATTGAAGCTATATAATAGGAGAAAGGTAATTACTAGTAATCATTGCCTTTATAGGATCGACCCGTACTTGCTTATGCTATCTATAGTTATGTCGTGCATTTGTAGTAAAACCAATATTGGTATATAAACAACCAATCAAAAGCCTCACCTCTTGCATAAAGATCCACCATTAAGTTAATGAGGGATTTTTTATTCTTCTTTGCCTTACTTCATGTCAATAGCACTTTAATATCCTTTAAAGGATCTGCAGTAACTTTTAGAGTTTGAGAAGTAGATGCTTGATTTCTATCAGAGAAAGAGAGGGAGAGATAAAGACAGAGCGAGATAGAGAGAGAGAGAGAGAGTCTAAAAGCAAAATTGCTTTTGTTTTTTTAGTATGGAGGATATTTATGAGACTTAATAGATGAAAGGGATTTGATTTTTGGTTGATTAAAGGTCCAAATTCCTTTAGCTACCTTTTAAATAACGAGAAAATTAAAGGGATTTTAGATGATCTCAAACAGATACATAAAATGGATCTATGTTAGATGCTAATCAATTACTCAAAAGTATTAATCCACGGCACTAAAGGAGCATTAATGGTTAGCTTCCACTTTGAGCTGATAGACAATGGTAAAATTTAAGACTTCTTATATGGAAAAGGTGCAGCTTCCTTTATCCTAGCTTGTTAGACCGCCTTGTATTTAATGGTCCAAAATTCATAAGAAATAAACTAGTAAGCAATGATATGTAGAAGAGTGATAAGTGGGAAAATTCCCTCTCTCGTGCTCTTATAAGACAACTTGCAATAATAGTCTTGCTTCAATGTGTTTCACCCCCAAAACTCATCATTTCACTTAAATTATTTCTTATGTGCCAATTTTCATGCTACCTTGTTTTCAAATCCATTAAAAGTAGTTTATGTATTCATAAATGTTGTTTAAGCCCCCAGGTTCCTTCTTTTTTTGGCCTATTATTTCAGTCACATACTTAGTTTTTCAATTGCTTTTTCTTCCCTTTTACTTGTCATTTTGCTTACCAGCTTCTTTTTTTCTCTTATAGACATTGCTGTGACTATAGTCCCTAATGCTTAGCTTTACATCCTACCATTTCCAATATTTGGTATGTTTTCAATTTTTGTTTTCTTTATACCACTGTTTTCATCATTTCCTTTAGTTGTTTCTTTACTAATTTTTCATTTTTTTTTATTGCATTTGGTTTTTACTTACCCTTTTCTTTTCCTTTTTTATTCTTAAGTCTGCCCTTCCATTACTAAGCATTACTTCTTATATTTCTTTTATCATTCCAACCTAAGGTTTTCTTCATTTACTAAACTAACTGTCAAATTTATTTTTGTTACAATTTATCCAAACTCTTAAAATATTACAAAATTTCCTAAAAATCCTAAAATTAATGCTTAAAAATTAAAGTCCACTTATATAAAATTTAGACTTTTTTAAGGAAACAAAGGGGTCATATTGATTACAGATCTTAATAAGGAGATATATAGAAGTCTAAGCTTGAGTGTTACTTAAGCTTACAAATACAAAGTATAATTATAACTTTATAAGTTAAGCAAAATGATCTCTACTTTGCTTTATAAGCACTTAGGGCCATACTAGTAATTCCCCCGCAAATCTTTAGCTTGAGTATGCTTCTACTAGTACTAATTAATTAACTTAGGAAATGAGATTATGAGTCTTATTTTTTATGAAACTACTGCTACACTTCAGTTATAATTGATGGATGAATATGATTTCCCTAGTATTAACTTTCATCTTCTTAAGCAAAAGAAAAGGTGTTTCTAAAAATTTTGAATTTTCTTTCTACATAATTAAAATTTCCAAAGTCACTAAAAATAGAAAATAAAGAATATAAATTAAAAAGATCATAAAATTAAAGTTAAACCTAGACAAACATAAAGCTATTAATTTAACATGTACTTTTTCTTATTTTATAAATTTTCTTGATAAACAAAAAATTAAGAAGATGATAAAATGGACTAATTTACTTGGGACTCTATTTATAATGTATAAGGTAGCCTTAATAGCTTCACCCTAATAATAATCTAAAAGGTTTGTCCTACTATGTGTGCTCCTTATCATATCCATTAGAGTGTCACAGCAATAGGTCAAGATTACCTGGCTACTATTCCACAATTTTTTAAATATTTGGAAAATAAACATTTTTCTTGTTTGAAAATTCTATGTTTTTCATATTGTAATAATATGTGACAATCTTAATTTTTATTTAGTTTTCAATTTTAGTCTTAAAAATCTTAAACTTTTCATAAATTTCATAATTTTCTTTAATTAAAAACATATATCCAAATCGAGAATAATAATTGATGAAAGTAGAAAATATATGGAAATGCAAACAGTAGGTGAATATGGTCCATAAATATCAATATGAATGATCTCAAGAAGATCAACAATGCAAGTTGAACTCTTTTTTCTTTGTTTTAGTTAATTTTTTGTGCAATAAGTAACACATATTTCTAGGTTGCTAAAATCAAGAATTGGAAGAATATTTTCTCTCTTTCAACTTATTATCTAAAGATGTGGCCTAATTTTTCATGCCAAAATGTGAATGATTTTTTTTATTAGAGGTCCTTTGGTAATAATAATCTATTCTTGAAGAACCATAAATATCACTGAGAGTAAAATTTTTTAATAAATCATACAATAAAAAGATTGTAACAATATGTTTTATATTAAAAAATAAATGTGCATTAAAGTTTTTATTACAAAACTATAATCTTCTCTATCAAAAATAGACAAAGTTATCGTATTCCATTGGAAAAATGATATATAAAATGTGTTATGCTAAATGAGTTTACAAAATATACATAAAGCTCTTCATTATTGCTAACAATCAATTTTTAATTTAATTTGGTTCCCTCCTAAATATAAAACCTTACATTATGGAAGTAACAAGATTAGAGGCTCTCATATATATTCACTAAGAACTTGATGTGGATATAGAAACATTATATTCACGAATAATAAGAGCCAAAGTTTTATTACCTGAGTATTCTTAACTTTCTTTTTAGGCTTTATATTTATTATAGTTATGCATCCTGTGACCTTTATTTGTAGAAAAGAAACATCTTATACTCTTTATGACATCCTCAGAAATGCTCACACCACTCGTTTGACCTAGTTCTTTAAATTGGGAATTTTTATGAGATTTACATATGACTTTTTTGTTTTTTTTTGGATTTAGGTTTAATGGTTATCAAGGTCATATGTATAATATTATTTAATTTCTCTTCCTCAGCGACATAATAGGTGATGAGAGACTTTATCTCCTAAGCCTCATCCTCTGAGTTATCAGGGTTCATAAGAATACCAAACTTTGATGAAAGGGCATTCGAAGCTTAGTGAAAAATATACATATCAAGTATAACTATATGGAGGGGCTTTATGTTTGCTTTATAAGTCCACCATCTAGATGTTTTACTTTCTCACTCTTGTAACTCCTGTGTATCTTATGAAAATACAATTCTTTCAAACTAGATCCAATCTAAAAATTAGAAGAACCTTGTACTTTTAAGAAACACTCTCGAGAAAATTCTTTTAATATGGTCATCTCAGGAAGTCTTATAACCAAATGTTCAGGTATGGACCTTTTAATGATCTTATTTGACTGCTACTAGGTTATATAAGTTGCCTTTTCATTTTCTATGCTAATAGATGTGGGAATATGAGGATTTTCCTTGATCATGGCCATATTAATATTTGTTATATGCAACGTAAGCTCTACATCTTGTTTATAGTTCTTAAAATTGAAACTAAACAAGGCTTTAATGGTGATATTGCTATTATTCAAAGAAAATGTGACAAAACAAGAATAGGGCCTATATTTTATGTATAACATGCCTTTTTGGATGGAGTAAGACCTTAGTCTAAGGTTCAGGGTAAAATGAGTACTATTTTTGAAATATTATGGGCTAACTTAGTACAACAAATAATAGTTGAGACTTACTTAGTCATTTATAAAATATTAGGGTGTAAATTGATCTTTGTCCCAACGTCAAGGATCATTATGCAATTTTAAAAATTTTGGAATTTTTATCATAGTATACTAATGTTAGCATCTTGGGATATAATTCTAGCTTTGTTGATGTCAATATTAATGTCCATCGTCTGTAATGCACACTTCACATCTTGTTTCTATTTCTTAAACTTAAAACTGATCAAGTTTTAAAGGTGGCATTGCCATTGTTACGAGAAAAGGCAAGAACAAATTATTGGGGCCCATATTTTATATATGACATACATGTTTGGCTAGAGTAATGCCTTAATCAGTCAAAGGTTCATGGTGGAATGAGTAATATTTTTGTAATATTATGGTATAACTAAATATAACAGATAATAATAGGGACCTATTTAGATTTTTATAAAAATATTAAGATGTAAATTACATCTTTACCCAATTTTAGGGACCATTATACAAATTCTAAAATTCTAGGATTTTGTCGATCTTATAATGTACTGATGTTAGCATCTTGGGATGCATCATACAGTTAGGACGCATCTCTAAGTTCTCCAAGATACTAAAAACGTGCTCTTTCATACAACTATTAGACTGATGATTTCTAATGATCGTATTTTTTGTTAGAAAATAACCGAAAAAACAATTTCCCTCATTTTCCTAACAATTTTCAAATATAAACCAACCTAAGTAACAAACAAACTACATTTTTAACTAAAAAATTCATTTCTCTAATTCTTTTGTGGATAAAATAAGAAATCTTTTTTAAGTCATATAATAATGAAATTGCTCTAATATCATGTATTAAATTTGGCACGAACTTTATTGATCAATTCAGTATCAAATGGTGAAGTTATCAAAACAAAAATAATGTATAAATATACCATTTTTTCTCTATGTTTATATTTGAGTAAGCGAGTATTTGAGTCAGCAATTGAGTATTTGAGTAAGTTTATCAACTTTTGAACAAACTCTTGAAACTTTCATTTATCCTTTATTGTTTGATTGTTTGATGCCGGAAGAAAAAGAGTATTTCTATGACTGAACTCGTGACCTTTCGATTACAAAGAAGTAACCTTATTAGCTACTCTAAGGCTCACCCTCAAAAAGGGATCTAGTTGGATTAGGAAAAACAATTAAAAAATAATTAATTTTAAATTTTGAAAATTAATAAAAAAATAATTGGTTAATGTTAAGACAAGAATTTATGGCAGCTAACCTTACATGACATATTTAGGTAGACAAATTTAATAGGGACACAACAATAGTTTGACCGAGTTAGAGTTTTTGGGTAAATGGTTTTAGTTTGGAAATGTTAGGGGACAAATTGGTGTAAGAGATTATCGGCAGAAGTCACTTTAGACCTTTTGCCAAATGTTAAAGGAGCAAATTTTACCTTTCGCGAAAATAAGCGTCTTGTTCCCATCTCCTATATTTGTCATTTTATCTTGCTAAGAGGTTCCTGATTAATGGATTAATGCAGGGCATGATCGGATAACACATCTTGATTTATGCTACAAAAGTTAATAATAAGCATATTGTCACCGAGTTTGGAAATATAGCTTTAAAAGTTGCTATGCAATTGCATGTGAACCAATGTGTTGATATGTCCGATGTGTGGATGTTGATACCTGTATTTCGTGAACCCTTCACCTTTATCTTCCCTGTGCTAGTGTACTTTCATTTATTCAACTTGGATTACTGATTTTTCCCTTTTACCTGCTGTCAAAAGTAGACGGTTCGCATTTATAACAGTTTATATTTATCAAGAACTTCTTATGATTTATCTTTTTTCCAGTGCCCTGTTCTTGCAAATTCCTGTGAAGAAGGTGGTCAATCGTACAGCGACCAGAGAAGGAAGCAATCCTATGCTGGCAACTGGGGAGACAGAAAAGCATCCTTAAAGTGGCGCTGCTACCCTCCCAGGACTTTGGAGCCAACACACAAATGTTCTTTTGTGATAAACACCCTTCCCTTATGAGTTTCTTTTGGTCATTTACATTTAAAACAAGCACTATTAGTGAAAAACACAGTTCTCTGAGAATTCTCAATAAAAGATTACATGAATGATTTATTTATCTTTAAAAAAAAGATTATATGAATGATATTTAAACAGAGTAAAGAACTACACAACACAAGGGAACAAGCTGAAGCAAGCAACTCATAGACAAAGGTATATTGGTGTGGTTAGATGCAACATTCAATAAAATAATACCGGAGAATATGTCAACAAGTACAATTTCTAGCCTAACCTGCCATTTTGTAAAGGCTATCCATAATCAAATTCTGTCTCCCTCTCTTTATCAACGCAGACGGAATATGTATATATATATATATATATATATCAGCAACTAAGGAGAAGAAGCTGCCCTAAAGAGGAGGAAGTCGAGAGACTCCACTGCGAAATAGATGAAAGTCCTTTCTGTATGAGTAAAGAAACAACCAAAGTTAGAACCCACCACGCATTGCCATCCACCACCAAAACCCTTGTCGAATTCCTGCAAATTATAATTTAAAGAACTAAGCATTCCTTTCTCTGCGAGAATATTTCCAGGTTTGATAACGTATATATGCCATCCCATGAATATGAAAGGTTCTGAGTGAAATATGAGAATTGGCTTCTGAAACCTTAACATGTAGGTCATTGTGGGAGAGATTTCATAACCTCAAAAAACTAAAATAGAAATTGGTAGCTGGCGGGTATTTATAATTAGAAGCAACAATACCTTCTTGATATAAGCGGCTATAGAGATGTAATCAGAGACGTCACAAACATCAAGGGCCTGAGAAGCAGAATCCATGGCTTTCATTTGCATCTCCACTGCCATGTCTGTTTCTTTCACCAATGCTTTTCCCTTCAGCATCTTAACTATTCAGTTAACTTCCAACTCTTCTTCCGTTTGTACTCTTTTCCTTTTTATTCCTTCATATTGTACATACATATGAATAGGAGCTTAATCAGACTGCGACGAGAAGCTTCACTTTTTTGCCAGCGCTTAATAATGACAAAAATGAATGAATGGTTCTTCTAGTGGGATGACCTTGAAGTTGGCCACGTAAGACCGACCTTTTTGTGTCTTTCGGCTACATTTTTCTGTCTGCATTTACCCCCACCTTCGCCCTTTTACTTTTCAAACTTTCTTTCAGAAATAATCTGAATTAGTACAAATTGGAGACATACTAAAAATCAACAGAATCTTTTTTTTCCTCGTGTTGATCAAATCGAGAGGACCAGAATTTGTCTTAATTTTTCACGTGTGCGCTCATGGTGTGAAAGCAGTTCACATTGTCGCCTAATTTGGAAATCGACTCAGTTGTCGGCTTATTTGATCGATAGCCATCAATTCTGCAAATATGTATCAACATTTGGAGAAACCTTTAGCAAAAATTAAAAAAAAAAAGGAAGAAGAAGAAGAAATATGACACTTCTCACAGATATAAATGCATCCTACATTCAATAATGGTGAGAATTCAAGATTGAAGTCTAAATTGATCAGCAGTCTTAAAGCTTAAGTGGTCAATCCAACATAATTGGTCAATAAATTTCAAAGTAAAAAACTTTTTGAAAAACTAAATTTGAAGAATGTTCCAGGGTATACATATTGACCTATTTTATAAGTATTGGTTTGACCGATGCCATTAAATTTCAATTTCGAGGGTCTTAGTTGACTTGGTAAATCAAAAGGAATGAAAATTGGGAAAAATCAAGACACAAAACTAACAAATTAAAGTTATTTTTGGAAGATACGTATGTATTGGGGTTGAACACTTGGTGGACATTGCTGGTTTATATCTTACAGTCAATCGCCTTAGTTGTAGTTTAGTAACAAATTATTTAAAGGCATTATTTATCTTGTACATGTTTAAATATATATGATAAAGTCTATGGAACAATTATATATTGAAAATGAAATTATAATGAGATTATAATTATGATATTCAAATTGCATTTATGTATTATTCCTAAATGTTCCTAGTCATTGTTCTATTAAGATTGGACATTAATAAAACGTAAAAAGATTAGTACACGTTTTGTTTTTCCTTATAAAAGAAGTAGTCGATCTTATAAGCTAAAGTACAGAGATACTTAAAATAAGCGTGTGAGTGCTTGCTAAAGAACAAGGTCACTGAATAGACCCGATATGAGAAATTCATTTGGAACATTACTTGTATGTTTATGGAATTCTCATTATGATGATTGTATAAGTGATCATTTGACTTGAGGTCATCAAAGTTATCTTGTATGGGGATTGCTATGTTTTGATACTACTTATGATCTATTTAATCATGGGTCGTTTAATCGGTAGTCATTAGATGTAGCATGAACTATATGGATGTAGCTGAGTGATCAAGATAGAATTAATCACCTTAAAGTAATTAGGAAGAATATTCTGTTGTTCTCGATTAATAATATTGATTCGGAAAATCCATGGTCAAGGTAGAATGATATTTTTCAATAGTTTACAAATATTATTAATTGAACCAATAGCTAATGGCGGAGAACTAATATGATTGGACTCAAAATAGAGTAGACATTAATTATATGCTCTATGACTAATTGGAATATTGGTTGATGAAAGGATTGAATTATACAGAAAAAACATGCAAGAAAAAAGTTAGTCAAAACCACTTTGACATTCCTAAATATTTGGGTGGTCATGATGCGTTGCTAGACGCCAATCTTAATATATGATTATAAATTGTTTAATTGGAGAATTGAGGAGTTTTAATTTATCTAATTCTAATTATGAATTAGAATTAGAATTTATAATCATTGCCAATATATTTGGGAACCTAATGGGTCTCACAT
>JAOQMS010000008.1:35075731-35117174 GCA_027563885.1 Erythroxylum longipes | reverse complement strand
CTTGTTTATCTTTTCGTCCAATCAAACGACATTGATTAAACTCCTGAACGGAGTCTAAACGTTCTTGTTCCGTTTATCACTTCCGTTCTGCGTCAATATCCTTACTCTCAATTGCCAATACAAAGAGATAACATGCCAGGGGGACAAACAACCAACAAAAATATATCTAAAATATTAACTTTGATTGTTTCTTTTGCAATTAGAGTATAACTATTTTTATCCCAAATGACTAAGATGCCTCTAAAAAGGTATATTTTTTTAATTTAGTTTCAAATGCACACAACACAACATGAATAGTAGTTTGAACCCTAAGAATCAATGCATTCTTTATTCTTTAATTCTGTTTAACAAATTTTTAAAAAGAAACTATGGATGATATTAATAATCTTTTGAAAAGTTTACAAAAAGGACAAATATAAAGCCAGGTAAAGAATTATGAAACTTAGCTGAAATGTGCTTAAACATAGCTCTCGAAACCAAGCTAGAGGAAACAAAAAGAGAGTGTGAAAAGTGTTTATATACACTCAATTGGTATTAAGAGTGAAACTAACCTTTAAACCCATTTGTAGCTTCCTTGTAATAAATAAAAATGCCCAATACGAAACTAATGCCCATGAGAGATTTCACTCCAAACAAAAATGATATAAAACTCGACCTGAAGTAGTTGTATTGGAGATGGTGATGGGGGAAGTCCATGCCGAGCTCGTAGATTGGGTCTGTCTCTCTTCTTTTGTTTGCATTTACAATCTCGTTCAACATTTTGGTCTTTGAAGATCGAAGGAAGGAAGCAGTTTCTGTTTTGATTATGTCATATTGACTGTGTGCACCGATTGACAAGACCCTTATGTAGAAAGAGTCAACTAACGAATCATCCGATAGCCCGCCTGTTACTTCATTCGATTAACTTTGATTCCCATTTCTGCAAGGGAAAGGACCTGCTTATTTTACATTACAACCGTTCTCTTATCATTATATCAAATCCACAATCGGTGATATAGATAAATTATAATACGATTTAAAAAATATCCCTATCTCTCTTATGATTTAAAGAATTAATAATTAAAATCAAACATTATTAATGAGAAAACAGAACGACTCAACTGAACTAAACCAAACCAAACTAAACCGAACCTATTGTCAGAATTCACATGGCCGCTCACCTCCCCATCAAGCTGCACTTAATTTAATATAGTTGTCATTTTCACAACTCTCTTAAAGTCGAATACAGTATTGGTAATATGTTATTAGATAATTTGCTTTCCAGCTGCACATACATCAGCTGTTTGTGTTTCTTCGTACAGTGAGCGGAGACCTAAACTCCCAAGCCTTTGTGTTGTCCGTCGTCACTTTTCTTTTTCTCTTCTCATCTCAAAGCCAACAAGGGAAAATTAAAAAAAAAAAAAGAGAAAGAAAGAGGGGAGGGAGAGGCTTAAACAGTGTCGTTTGGTTTGTTTGAGTTGATTAATTAAAATTTTCAAATTTGTTCAAGTGATGGGCGACGAGAAATCCACGATTGGGATGGGGACTAGTAGGGAGCGCGAGCGAGATCGAGAACTTCTCATCCCCATCGCCGATTCCGCCGCCGATGACGCCTCTTCTAAACCTTCCTCCTCTTCCACCTCCTCCCATCACTCTGGCCGAGAGGTTTTTTTTCATATAATTTTTGCCCTGTTTGTTTACTGTTTATGGAGGAGATAGTTTCTTGTTGAATTTTGGAATTCTGATATTGTTTTCAAGCTTGTTATGTGGTGGTTAAGTTTCAGATTTCATTGAATTTGGTGCAATTTCATTAGACTGGACTTCACTATGTTTTCAATTTTCTTAATCATTTTCTTTCATTTTTCTTGATAGCATCCATGAAGTTCTTATATAATGGACCTTTATATGCCTTTTCTTTTTGTTTCATTTGTGAGAATTGACTTCATAGAAGTGTTTGTCTGGGCGAATTGATTGAGTGATTGATTTTCAGCGTTTGGTAGACTGTTGTTCGTGGAATTCTGGCATATTCCACTTCAACAAAGAATGAAATAAACACGTTGGACGAACAACATGAGAAGAAGTCATGGATGCAGCAGATGATATTAGCTGATTCAATCACTGATATTCTTTGATAAGCTAAATGGTTCTGTGGTATATGGTTTTATAACGAGCCATTCATTCACTGAACATATGATGTAACGTTGATAAATTTTAATTGATCTGGTGCGCACGCACACACAGGTGTAATGTCTTTTTCCTTGTGTTAGTATTTTCGTAAAATCTGGTCCACTTGGTTCTCCACATTGTTATGTTTAGATATTCTTCAGCAAAAAAATGATATTTGATTCTTTTCTAATGTTTCCATTAATCTCAAGTAATGATGTTGTATTAGTTCAGATTCCACTAAGTCCGATGACTTATACTTTAGATTATTTTCTTGTCAAAGTTGTTGCATGAAGTGCTTTTAATAGTAGTTCTTAGGTTTGTGTGTTTTTAATTCTTGATTTCTTAGGTTTGTGTGTTTTTAATTCTTGTTTGGTTTTTGTCAACTAATATTTGCTCATTTCCTCTTTTTCTTATGTAGACATTTTACAAAGTCCTTAGAAGCTGGGCCTCAAAAAAGTTCATGACTGGATGGTGCGGAAAACTTTCTTGTATCCCCTTATTGCATTCAATATTAAAGATATATCTTTCATGTTTTCATTCTCACTTTGTACTTGAGATATCAATTTACCAACAGTATGGTCAATGATTTCGCTTTTGTTGTGATGATTTCCTTCTAAATAAAGCACTTCTCTATGTACTCAGTTTATATTTTATAGTTGCCTATTCTAATTAATTCCTGTTTTTAATACAAAAATTGCTGCTTATTTTGGGCCTTAGTAATATGTTACTATTGATATGGTTGTTTACTCTGAGCTTTCCAGATAATGCAGCCACAGCGTCTATTTGTACGTAATATTACAATTTTTGGAACTCTTTACATCATTAAAATCCCTTATGGTTCATGGTGTCTATTTGATTTCAAGGCCAGTTTGTTTCTTTATTCATCAAAAATCTGGTCCTCTTGAATCCTCTGAAATTGTGGATATATTCTATTTTATAAAGGCATTTCTTTAACTCTCACAAGTTTCACTAAGGAGGATATCTTCTTAATGGCCAGTCTCTCATGTTTTCTTTAACTTGCATGAATGAATTGTTTATGCTCTAGCCTTTTCTTAGGGACATTTCAATCTTGCTATTTGTTGTCGAATTGTTATAGTTGATTTATTTTGCACTTTGAGTTTCATTTTGTTAATAGCTCCAGTTGTCTTTTTTGATACCAGCAAGTTTTACAGCTCTTTTAAGATCTGGATGTCACAAAGGATTTTGAGGGCTTGGTACAGGAATAGGAAAGTTGTAATCAAAGTAGTTCTAGTTTCTTTTATTGGAAGTGCTAGAAATATGCCTTTTATGTTTGTCTAGAAACCATTCAACCCAAAAGTTTAAGCTGATGAATCAAGCCCAGGATGGATCATATATTGTTGAACACACTCATTCACAAAAAGTGTGGATAAACACAATAGATTATGAACGCATCAAAAACAAATTTGAACTCATGGTCGCACGAGGAAACTTGAGTTGATGGGACTCGGGGATGGATGATAGATAATTCTACCAAAGTTGACGGAGATTTCCATTCTGTTATTGTTTCCACTCCTTGATTGCTCAGAAATTGAGTTCCTTTTTTAATTCTGTGGGGTATCAATCTGTCTTATTCAAGGATAGATACAATGGTGTTGCAGACTTACTGCATGAACCTAGAATCTCTAGTTTTGGAAAATATGATGATGACTACGGAATTGTTTTTGGACATAACATACTGGTTGAATAATGGTATCTACAATAGATAGTGTTGTATCATGCTGCAGATGTAACTCACTCGTGGTTGTTTTGCAGTGTCATCCTGTTTCCAATTGCTGTCACTTTCTACATAACATGGTGGTTTATTCACTTTGTGGATGGATTTTTTTCTCCAATATATACTCAACTTGGAATTGATTTCTTTGGTAAGTGTGCCTTTAATTACCAAACATCTCCTTTTGTCCCTGTTAGCAGATAGATGTTGATCAGTCACATCATTGGTGAATAAAAAATGTTGGTGTAGAATTAAGAAACGTTTGTCTTGTAGAGAGCAAGATTGCATCTGAAAAATCACTCTTCTTTTCCATGTTGGAATTGAAATCTATAAAAGAGTAAGTTGGAAACAAAGATGATGTTTAAAATGTGACTTTTCATTTCATTTTTTTCCTCAATTGCTGGAAAAGAACAAGGATGGTCGTTAGATGATAATGTTGGCATTGTATGGCATATTTTTTCTGTGTATAGATTGTTTGCTGGCAATGCCTGATTCTCGAGTTTGTTTCCTTTGTCCCTTTATCTAACCTTGAATTTATTGGTTTTGATATCTGGCTACAAAGTATAGGGTATATTATTCAGCATTACTCAGTTGGAAAATTTTATTTGATTTATGTTATGTAGTGTAAAAATGAGAGGAGCCTAATATAATCTTTCCTTAACTAGCTTCCATTTTAATTATATATATGTAGAACTCAATATTAACAATACTTACTTTGGCTTGTTAGCCTTTGTGGCATTTTTTTGGTTGTGCCGACAAATTGAGGATGTTTGGTTTTCTATTTCCTTCTAGAAAGCAGTTGAGATTTGTGAAGCACCCTTCATGGCAATGCATCAATAGATGTTGAAAAATCCTGATATAGCTTATCAAGTCAGATTCAATAGTCAGTGGTCTTGCTTCTGTTTATATTTCTGGATGTTGGTATATGAAATGTAGGTTGAAGCCCCGGTATCCTGGCTTTCTATATTTTGATATCTTGTACTGCTACTGCCTTCATTAGATCTCCTTAGAGGCCTTTATATCGGATTGTTCCAACTTATCTTCCCTGACTTGATTCATTTACTTCAGGCAATGGTTGCTAGTGTCAGTTCTGTTGAATCTTCCTTCTCCCATCAATCATGTCTAGGAGCAGTATCTCTTTCTAGGATCAGAAAAATTTCACATGTATTACAAAAAAAAGAAAATTTCCTTTTCTGCATTGAAGATTATTGGCTGCACTCTTCTTAGGAGTTAGGTTTGATGATTTCCATCGGGTCTATTGAAATACCTTCTGAATATGTTATAAGTTCAAAGCTAAAGAAACTCATTAAGGAACTTAGCTTATTTTTTTATTTCGTAAACAATAAAATCTTGCTAATGCCTTCTGAAACAAATTGGTTCTTGAACATGCTGACTGACCTTATTAATCTACTATTTATGAGTTCTTCCCTAGGATGCTTCTGTCTTCTTGATTGTTTCCTGCTTTTTCACCTTGATCAGGTCTTGGATTTGCGACTTCCATAACATTCATTTTCCTGGTTGGGGTCTTCATGTCATCTTGGCTGGGAGCTTCTGTTCTTGGCCTAGGAGAGTGGTTTATTAAGCGGATGCCATTTATTCGTCATATTTATAATGCTTCCAAGCAAATTAGTGCTGCTATATCCCCAGGTATGTTTGTGTGTTGACTCTTTGGCTCTCAGTGAACATAGATCTGCTTCTCTGTTCATATCTTGTATCTCTGTGTTGTTTCAGATCAAAATACCCAAGCATTTAAGGAAGTGGCTATCATAAGGCATCCACGTATCGGTGAATACGCATTTGGGTTCATTACATCCTCTGTCATACTTCAGGTGTATAGATTTTCTGTTGTCTAAAAATGATTGCAAATTCTGTCGGTTAACTACATCTTTCATCTGCTCTGTGGTTCGGAAGTCAGTAAATGGAGGAGAAGTAATCCAATAATATAATTGCTAGAAGATGGTGATACACTTCTTCATGAAAGTGCAGATAAAGTGTAATTTACAGCATATATGCATATAAATTTCTGCTCATCTTCATTTGCAAGGCCCAAAAATGATGTAAAAGTAAATATGCTTTAGACCTTTGAATGCTTTCCTTTTACGTCCAATGTCATTAAATAGTCTTTGATTGTTAATGTCATGCATCTTGTGTTTTAACAAGGAGCAGACAGCAGGACAGAGAGAGATAGAAAAGTTTATTATTGATTTTGACATTGTCCAGTGGCATAAACCTAACTTTTTGGACTCCTATTGGCAGACTTTGGGGTTTGTGGAGTTTAGTGAACCCCCATCCTTGTTTTATTTATCCAATTTATTCTTTTAAATAGTAAATATGTTACTGATGATCAGTTACCATGTTGATAATTGGTATTGCCATTGGCTTAGAATTGTGACAGTTTTTAAGGCCATAAAGATTCATACTTATGGTTTTCATAATGTTATGTGTCTGTGTTCTTCATTGGTCTTCATTTAGAATAAGGATATATTTTTTTGCTTCAGTGATTCATGCATATTGTTTTCATAATGTGGACCAATGTTTCCAAATTTTTGCATGCAGAACTATTCTGGAGATGAGGAGCTCTGTTGTGTCTATGTTCCAACAAATCATTTGTACATTGGTGACATATTCCTGGTGAATGCTAAGGATGTCATCAGACCGAATCTTTCTGTCAGGGAAGGAATTGGTGAGCTCCAAGTATCCTCTCTTTTCATTAAAAAAAACAGTTTTTTGCTTAACCATAGAAGATATACTGTTTGGCATTTATTCAATTCTATAGCGTTTTCTTTATTATCAGTTTATTAATCTCTCGTAAGGCTTCTCTTAACAAAGGGTAATTTTACTCTTAAGTTGGTTAATTTTTTTAATCATCTTTTAAGCAGAATTATCTCTTAATTAAACCTCTTAATGCAGCTTATATGTATCAAGATGACCATAAATATCAATGTGTTCTTGATTTGCAGAAATTGTCGTGTCTGGGGGGATGTCAATGCCCCAGATCCTGTCTACATTGGATTCACACATTTCAGAGGATAGAAGTAGAGCTGACAGAAGTTGAATCGGAGCAGTCCATTGATTAGGATTCACATCTAGTGATTGGATTGGGAGACTCTGAATTGTTCTGGTAATGCTGGGTTGTGTTGGGGATCAAAATTTTGATTTTCAAAGTCTGGTGGATGCGTGTAACAAATTGTTCATGGTCTACATTGTAAATCTAGGGATCCTATAGGCAGTTACGCTTTGCTTGCTCTGGGCTTTCTTTTCCACCCCACTAGATAGAATTGTTCTTTGACTATAGTATACAATACTTCTTTGACCTTGGACTCTTGAAACTTGGCCCTGTAGATAAAAGTCTGAACTTTTCGTAATTTTCTCAACTTTTTGGTACAGATCTCGTTCTCTCTCTATAGGCGTGTTAGAGTGTATATGTTTGATGCTTTGGCGCGGGATAAATGAACAATCTACCCTTTCATATAATCATTTAGTAGGTGAAAGGCATTCCTTGTTCTGTTATAAATGAAGCATTAGGGGAGATGACATCATCGTTTCACAGATTTAACTTGCATCTTTCAGTTATCTAGCATCAAATTGTTTACTTGGTTGAAAATAAATTGCCTGCATTTTTAGATTATTTAAAAACTATAGCAATTTTTTATTATTTCAAATGTCTATAGCAATCTGTTAAGTTTTTAGATATACTAACAAAAAACTTAACAGAACAAGGTCAGAATTTTAATTTCGTGTAACAGACAAATAAAAAAAGAGTTCCTAATTTAAAAATTCTCAACAGCTATCATAAGCATGATCCATAGACATACCTCAACGAGGGGCTTGGGCCGGACTGGTAGCATTGCTCTGCACTGAATTAAATTAATCCCCACAAATTCAGTAAGCCCTTTTTCCCAACATATGATCACCGTATCAGTTGTAAAGCTTAAACCCTAGCCGCCTCTCTATTTAACATCCGTTGCCCTTCTTTCTTCTCTGTATCATCACGGATGTGCTATAGCTTCTTAAGCTTTGGTGTGTTTCATTCTTATGTTTTTTTTGTTTTTCAGACTAGAAAAGGGACAGTGACGATTTCTTTTCAGAAGGTCTCGTTCGTCGTAATTGGCTCCTAAAGGGCCTTGACGACCATACTGATATATCACCACCCATATTCCGAGTCTCTTTTCATTTATTTTTTAAATTTTTGTTTGTTGCTGTGGCATTGGGGTTTTGGTTTTTCTTTCTCTTTGTTTTCACATATCTGTGATTCGGCCGATGATTAAACATCACAAAACAAAGACAAGCATATGTCTGAAATTATTCTTGTTGACTAATCTAATCTTCTCTATGAGGCCGATTCGTTATGTTTTTCTTTAGGGATTTGGGTCTGTGTCATTCACTGGTTTTTCAAAATAAGTAGTGTCATTCTCATCTAACGATGTCGGTTTTCAATTCTCATTCAGTTGAAATTTTCCTTTGGGTTTTTGTAAAGCTTTGATTTTTGAGATTGCCAATGAAGAAAGTAATGGGTACATCTGTAACATATGAAAGTCTGTGATTACAAACATACCTCTACTGCCTTCCTTCTGAGGCTTCTGCGATAGATTATTTGTAATTTTGTACAAAAGAATTTCTTCTTTCGTTTCTGCAAGCTTTTGAGTGTGAAAGTGGAGAAATTGGGTCAAATGATGATTAAAAAGCATAGTTCAACTGATAAATCGTATGATTATAAAAAAACTCTTTTAGTCTTTCGCTCCTATCTGATGACCCTTTCAATGTATCTCTCTTATACTGAATTTTTAATTTGGTTGTGCTATGTGATTTCCTAAATTTTTGCCGTTTAGTTTGGTATTATGGAATGAAAGTAAGGCATCATTTGCTTTACCAGCTTTTTATCAATCGTGGAACGATTATGTTTTCAGTCATATATGTTATTTCTAGCCAAGTTTTCCATTGTCAAGCATACAATTGCTTGTAGTTTTGCATTCAATTATATATACATTTGCGTAATTTTGTTTATTACCGATCAGGTGAGACGGGAGAAAGCATTCTTGTCTCAGCCTCGGAACTCCTATGACTTAGCGTTTGTCATTTGAGAAGGAACGTCAGAGAATTCTAGTCTCAGCCTAGGAACTCCGCTTACTTGAGCTTTTGTTATTTGAGAAGGAATGTTGTGAGTGAACCGTAAGCAAGCAGGAGGCGCATTCCTGGTCTCTGAACATTGATACTCATACGGAACAGGCCTGTTAAGCTGTAAGCGCGATCCATATGTACATGTTAATCAAATCAATTCCAGGTGGTGTTAACAATTCAAATCGATGATGAAAAATAGAGTGAAATTGTCTAAGTGGCATGTGACACTAGCAATAATAAGGCTTTATGTAGCAGTCTTCCATAGCTGATGGTAGCAACCTCAGATTTTTCTCTGATAATGTAATAGAGAGTGAAGACATTTTATGTTCTACCATCGAATAATTTGATCAATTAAGGATTTGGACAATCCTAATTCATTAATTTGATTATATTAATTAGAGAATTCATAATGTTTTAATTAGTTTAATGAGGATTTAATAATAAGTATTATAAGAAATATCTTTTCAAAACAATAGTACTTCAGTTAAAAACAAGTAAGATGCTTGCACTTGAAAGGGTGATTCAACTTTTCTTTCTGCTCTCAACTAGAATTATACTTTCAAGCATAAAAATCAACTTAGCTTACAATATACGTTTTTATGTTCACCGTTTATATACCCAAAGGAGTTGACTTTGTCTTCAATATCAAGTACTATACTCTTTTTTTCTTTTGCATTTCACTTGTTTATGAGACAATATAAAGATTTGTAGCTAAGTCCAACTTTAATCCTTAGTATTCAAGAACTTATCATGTTTTAAATCAATTATTGATCAAATTTCATCAATACTCTCTCTAGGGTCTTTTTGGCTAACCACTACAACTACTTTAACCTTAATATATGGTTAATCCTTGATTAACTCCAAACTTTTTGGGGCTTCTCCTCATCGTTCCTTCATTATCCTCATCATTGATAGAATTATCATTGTTGACCTATATTCACCTTCAACTTATCAACCTTCTTCCTTTGGACTCCAACCTTTTTAAGGTTGGATGTTTTGAATGTGAAAAAATGTGCCAAAGACTTTAGTCTTGGATTCATGTTGATGTGTATGAAAACTCCCGTATTATTAAGGTTGACAAGTTCACTATGATGTATTGTTGTTATCTATCTGCTCTGATCTATGCTTTCATGATCCTTTGTTAATTAGGGTTTTGTTTCTTAAAATTAAGTTAATTAGAGTTAAGTTATATTTTTTTTAATTAGATTTAGTTAATTTTAATTAGGATTTATTATATATAATCATAATTATAAAAAAAATTTATGGCACCAAACTAATAAAAGATAATAAATTTGTGTTATATTAGTGTTGACATGACACATAATAGAAGAGATATGACTTCTTTAATATTTCCATTTATTTAGGGTTTAAATTGAATATTTTACAAACGTTAGAACTCATTTTAAATACTCTAAAATGTTAAGGTCTAACTTGTATTTTGGTCAAAGGTTTAGGTTAAAAATACACATTTTTCGTGTTGATTAATGATGAAAATGTAATGATTACATTAGATACATGGAATCTTGAAAATAAAAGGAAGGGTTAAACAATTATGACCTTATATTATATTAACAATATTTTAACTAGGTTGCTTTCTAAGGTAAATAATGTTTAAGAAATATATTTTAATAAAATTTTATATTAATTTTATTGTTATGCTATAGTTGATCTTTGATTTTATTTTTAAATGGTAGGCTCATTTATATTGTAACGCTTCATATTAGTGATAGGTTAACGAATGTATTAGTTTATTGTTTGAAACATCGACATGAAGTTCAATAATACCTTTTGGATAATTGTAGCAGAAATGATGACATGGTTGACGCAATTAAGAATAAGTTACAAGTTAGGAGATTATTAGTGGCTGTGATAATCTTTCATATGTGCAGTGTGCATATAATAAATCTAGTTATGAAGGTTGACTTCAAAATTATCAAAGTAGGGATATAAGCAACTTAGGATAGTATAGTGTATAGAGTATAATATTTAATTAGGATGAGAAATTTGTGAAAATAATAAGATAACTACACTTTCCTTACACTAGGAAGTTATACCTGATTTATTTATTGTTCTAATTGTTAATTATAAGCACATTACATAGCTGTAGCAAGCACAATAAGTATAGGTGGATCCTATGAAGACTAATTTCACGTACTAGTTACTCACAAACTCAATATCTAGGCTAACAACTATAATAGATTGATACGTGCTTAATTGTTGATGCATTTAATCCATGACACTTAGTGGTTAATGTTTTCAAATGCTTAAGACATTTACTTTAGTTCATATTTGGTTTTAGGTACAAGTTAGAAGCACAATAGCTAAAGTGAGTTAAAACACACTTTTTGAGCCATTTTTTTGAGATTCACACTCAATTGTGTTCATAGAATAAGAAGGAGAAGGATTAGAGCAAGAGGAGACAAGAAAATGTACAAGATGAAGAGTATATATTGCAAACATCAAGCATGAAGAGTGTATAGGAGACTCATGGCCATGACATGTGTCTCACGACTATGAAAAATTTGTTATGGGTGTGACACTCCAAGTTACGCCCATGACTAGAGGTGTCACAATCTTGAGCCTCATTAAGGCCATTCACGGTCATGACACACCAAGTCACGCCTGTGACTTTTTGCCACCTCACCTAAGAACTTAACTTTTACTATATATACATAATATTAACTACAGAAACAATTTAGACTTCATTTTCTTGGGTTTTGGGAGACGAGAGATGACAGTAACTACTATTGCTTGGAGACCCATGGAGAAGTGGAGGGCTAAGCTTCCCGACACCAATTCGAAGGTGAAATTGATGCCCGAGTCACAGTTAAACACATCTTTTCATTGTTTAATGTTGAATCTTTCTCGTTACGTATTGTTATCATTGTTCTTTGTTTATTGAGTTGGGTACTGTGTAAAGATGATCTTATTGCATTCATTGGATTGTTTTAATATGATCCCATTGCTAGAATCTTTAATATAATCTGTAATCGTTATATTTGAGATTCGTTTGTAGCTACCAATGACCTTAAATCATTAGGAATAACGTAACTTAGGTTATATAACCTGAGCTTGTGTAGTTACTACCAATATTGATCTGTTTTTCATTTTATAATGTGATTGCCCAATTAAATTTAGAGAACGTGTTCTAGGTTATTTGGTAGTTAGGTTTAATTAACGAGCTTCTTTTAATTAAACACGACCTAAGGAAAAATCGGGATTAGCAGAGCTTGTTGTTCGTCCATGATCAATAGTCCTAAGAAAGGCATGAAAGCATTATAACAATGAAATGTATTTAATCGTGTGTAGGCCGAGATTAATCTGAGAACCGAGTTTTACATATATTCAACACTTTTATCCCTCTTGACTGTTTTCTATAATTTGCTTGCATTAGTTTAATTTTATTTTGTTTTCTCGATTGCATCAACTCAAAATCCCCTTTTATTTCCTTAACATCAATTATTGTCATTGCAAAAATTAACTGAACATTTCTTGTGGATACGATCTCGACTCACCATAGCTACAAATTTTTAGTGTGCAGAGTTAAATAAACTTTGCAATGCACTTGACACGTACATAGTGTCTATTTTTCGTTGATAAAGGGGTATTTTCATGGGTTTGCCTTGGTATCGTGTTCATACTGTCGTATTGAATGATCCTGGTCGTTTGCTGTCTGTCCATATTATGCATACAGCTTTGGTTGCTGGTTGGGCGGGTTCGATGGCTCTATATGAATTAGCAGTTTTTGATCCTTCTGACCCCGCTCTCGATCCAATGTGGAGACAAGTTATGTTCGTTATACCGTTTATGACTCATTCAGGAATCACCAATTCATGGGGCGATTGGAATATTACAGGAGGAACTATAACGAATCTCGGTATTTGGAGTTATGAAGGTGTGGCTGGAGCGCATATTGTATTTTCCGGCTTGTGCTTCTTGGCAGCTACATGGCATTGGGTATATTGGGATATCATAAATCAATAAAGAGAATAAATCAATCACTTAGAACATCGAAAACAAGTGACGATCAAGAGTAAAATAATCTATGGTTTACTTAACTTAGGTAAGAAATCATTAAGACTTTACAATTTTCAACTTCACTTTGATTTAATGAATATTTCTAATTTCTATGACCAATAAGAATTCCTATCTTAGATTATATTCTCTCTCAAGACTCGTACTACCCATCCTTAAATTAATCAACTGAAATTCCTTTTAAATCAAGATAACCTAATAATACTTTAATTGCTTTGTAAGCTCTCTTAATAAGTTTTACCCCAACGTAGGAAGAACTTGCAACTTTTCTTTTTTAATAGCTCATGCTTAACTTTCTTTATCCATGTTGTGATCTAATTAGACATCTCATCTCTCAAATATGTGCAAATATCAAATAATTGAATCTTCTACGTTTGCTTTTTAATTCAATCAATTATAATTATATATATATCACAAAAATTATATATTCATTAAACCGAAGGATCAATTAAAATATGTTACATCCTAGGTTCCACTTATATAAGTCTATATCCTAATTAGTTCATAACTACATAAAAAATATAGAAAAGAAAAAAGAAAAAGAGATAATTGGTTTTGAATCTTGAATCTTTGGAGAATCTTGTTGGAATCTTATTTTATCTTCAAAGATAACTTGTGCTTGATCAAATCCTTTGTAGATTGGTCCAAACGACTTCCCTATTGCTTTCCAATTCTTTCTTCTACCTAAAAAACTTCCTTTTGTTTTTCTTCCCTCTTTCTTTTATTCAAAACCTTACTCTTTAATGAGCTACATTATTCCAATATAGGTTTATATAGTAAACCATATTATTTTTGGCAACTTCTGTAACTTCTCTAAAAACTAACGCCACCAACCTAAAACCAATATGGGGACCTCTAGGGGCTGTATTGCTTGATTCAAGGGGTAACACATGAGTGTATAAGACTATAAAAGCGAAGTAGAATCAGCCACCTAGAACATGACCCAAACACAATGGTATGTAGGTGCCATGTTTTTGGTTCCATCTAGTCTTCCAAACATGCTCCAAACATATCCAATTCTTCTTCAAATTCTCTCTCCTTAAAGAGATAGAAATATAATTTACAACAAAATATATCTCAAATTAAGTATTAAATCCTTCAAAAGAATTCAAAACATACGTAATATGCTATGGAAATAATATTAAAAATAATGTACATGTTGTATACCTCAAACTCCCCCATACTTAGGCAATTGCTTGTCCTCGAATAAACAAATTATGTCATTCAATCTTAAATAGAAAAGAATTCCTAAAAAAGTGTTAAACAAACCAAACATAACCTTGGACATTCTTTATTACTCATTTAACTATAAGGGTCATCAAAATACTATACAACTAACTACTTACATCAACTCACAAGTTACTTTAATTCACTTTATGGTCCTTCAAACTTCAACCCAGATCACAAAATTCAATAATATGCACAAAATGAACATACATGAGATAAAATACTTCAACCTTCAAACATATTCATAACCTTTATTAGTAAGATTCAACCTTCAAACATATTCATAAACTTTATTAGTAAGATATAGATTTAAATAAAACAAGAGAATTAGAAGCTTGTTTGAAAAGTCACCTAACCTTTTTATGTGAGAGTAAACACCTTGCCATAAATACTCCTAGTTACTTAACTAAGTCACTATCTCAAATGGATACTAGTATTACTCATTAACTTCAACGCTTTTATTGGAATGAAGTCAGCGAAGTGAAATTAATTATGCTCATTTATTCACAATATTTTTTATGTGGGATAATGAAAAATGCTAAAAAAAAGTCATAATTACTTAATGCATATGCATTTTACATGAAGAATGTCATAATGGTCATCAAGTATTTATTCTCAAATTTTGCAAAACATGAAATCATTTATTCACCAATACTCATAACTAGTTACATAGAAATTCCAAATCACCAAAACAATCAAACTCATAATGAATTGTCTCCAATAGTATGCTAAGGAAAACAAAATTCCAAGAATTACTTCCTATTGAAGAAGTCATAGAAAAATTGATAAACTTGAGCATGATACATATTCCTAATCCTATAATTCCTCTCCCACATTTAAAATAAATGCTCTCCTCAATGTTTGGAACATATAAGAAAAACAAAAATAATGAAAAGGGAAAGTAGATATAGTAAAAGACTAGAACTTCCTTTAAGTGAGTCACATGATCTAACTCTAGATGAAATTTCATTCTATTAATTTTCCATTAAACCAATGATTGGAAAAATATAAGTCAAATGGAAAGAAATACCATAATATATATATCAACATATGATCAAAAGTATTAAAAAACTAAAAAAAGTACAGAAGATAGAGAATTAATCTTGTGGAGGAGGTAGAGGTATTTTTGGTATCATGTAAGGAATTATCACTCACTAGTCCTTTAAATCATCAAAAGAAATCAAATCCATAAGGCTTCCAATAGGTGACTCAATATTTACTGTTCATATATCATCATCTTGGTCGTCCATCTCTCTCTCTCTGTGCTGTAGGAATAGTAGGCTCCTCTTTTAATGGTGTGACAATCTCCTCTAGCTCTCCATAATCTGCATCCTCATCATCCTTCACTTTAACTGGCTGCTCCAACTTTCTAACCTTATTTAACACTGGTTTATCATCCTCAGATTCTATAAGTTGGTTCTCCATCTCCTCATATGCAACTAGTTCCTTGGGTAGTACTAGTGAAGGTAAGATCTCCACTCCTAAGTGTTACACAATCCTCACTGTAGTGTCACCTATCCAATGTATATATTGCTCTATATATGCCAATGTTGCTAGCTGGGTGGCTAGTGTAGTAGTCTGGGGTGGAGGTGGAGTAAGTGCTCACTCTATACCAATAATCTAGTCCTCCTAAGTATGTGCGTCCTTAACAGTTAATGTTGGTTCACCGACAAGTGCAAAATACTATTCTCAAGTGTTTGCTTTAAGCTTCACCATCCATATTGCCCATAATACCTTCATTGTGATGGCTTAAAAATAACCACTACTAAAAGCGCTAACTCATCCACTAACACTCCTAATTAATAAAGCTAAAGTTAGTCCAGTTTGGTAGTCATAAACTAATTGAACAAAGGAGATGGCAAAGAGCATCCCTCTTTGTCTAATATATATAATATATAAAGAAGAAGTCTCTCCTACTTACAACTTCAATGCTTTCTCTCCTTGCACAGAGTGAGTGCACCAACCAAATCATTAGGAATCTGAATCCTAATGCCTTAGATTGGTACGTGTACACCATGGTTATTGCTTGTTAATAGCTTCGTGAATTTGTGTTTCGTCAATTTTAGTCTAAAAATATCCTGCTAGGTGTCAAGGTCTCTGTAAGATCTACAATATAGAAACTAAAATGGAACACAAACTATTTATAGCTTAGGCTATGGTACACATCTCCCAATTTGAACTTAGGCTACGTTTGGTTGGACGTAAGGTTTTCAATGGAATGGAATCGTTTATAATAGAATGGAATGTAAATGGAATAATATTAGAAAATTGTTGTTTGGGAGGGAAGGAAGGGTCCATAATGTAATATAATGAAATGTTGTTTGGAAGAAGGGTTCATAATGTAATATAGTAAAAATTTATTTATCATTTTACATTTTATCCTGAACCCTCCAAATTAGAGGTTTCTCATTTTTATTGTTTAGGAAGGAATGAGATGTAATATGAAGTCCTCCTCTTCCATCTTATGCCATTTCATTCCATTATAAACTCTCATCCCAAACGATGGAATAATAGTACATTCCATTAATAAACTCCCAACCAAACATAGCTTAAGGACAAAGGTGTCCTCCCACAGCATATGAACTTGAGAGTCATTTCTCAATATACTGACTCTTATTTATTAAACAAATCCAGCCACCCATCAAAAGAAATAATCTCACACATACTATCAACAAAATCTACCTCCCTCAACATGGTCCAATTCATGTACTTAAGTGCCTTAAACTGATGTGTTTGGAAGGTTTAGTACCTCTTATATTACGCTTCTGTCTCAAAATATAACAAAAAATAATTTGAATGCACTTTTGGATTTGCTGAAGGAGGTCGTGGTGTTATTGGTGCCTATGATGGCCTCTGTTACCTCCTCAAAGCTTGTGACCTTAGAGCAGTAATGCATAATATAACAGCAAAAACATCCACTCTAGTCCTTTTATATGACTATGGAAGTACAGGTCTCCTAGGTTGTCTCGACAACCCCATGATTTTGTTTTGATGTGATATCTAAAGAAAGACATAAGTAAGGACTCAAAAAAATTATTTATATCACATATGTATGAGTGTGGAGTATAAAGTGTTAAATAATGAAACAAAGTAATGCAACATTAAATGGTGTATCAACCTAGCTTTTAATATTCCTATATTTATGTTTTTGTTATTGATACATAATATAACTATCACTAACATCCTATAATGTAAAGTTTATTTCAACTTCATATATCCCTTAGCCTAGTTTAGAAACCATACTAACTAATTCTATGAATTAAACTCACCAAAGTGACTAAAATAATTTCCGCTAGGCATCTTCAACTATAAATAACACAAATAATTCATAATTCACCTAACCTTAAAAATCAAGCATAATGGGTATATAATCAACTGTAAGCATAAAACATAAGTAGAAATTCCAAATAAACTATAACGCATTAAACCAATGAGAATAACAGTGTTATAGGAAAAATACGAGGATGGTGTTAAAAATATATGGTGAAGAGATACTGAAAATAAATGCTAACTGCATTAGATGTGGTTAAGGAGGACTTAGGGGATTGGAAATCACTTTGAGAAACTTAAA
This sequence comes from Erythroxylum longipes, assembly GCA_027563885.1. Classification (NCBI taxonomy): domain Eukaryota; kingdom Viridiplantae; phylum Streptophyta; class Magnoliopsida; order Malpighiales; family Erythroxylaceae; genus Erythroxylum; species Erythroxylum longipes. The sequence goes on along the minus strand of JAOQMS010000008.1, from coordinate 35,099,346 downwards.
GGAAGTTAAAATTTTAGAGAAACAAGAGATTTAGATAGTTAAAAAATGAGAAAAATGGTCTTAAGGTCTTTTATAGGGTAGAACATGACCTTTATATAAGACCATTTATGGGTCATATTCATATATACACGAAGTAGTGTTCTTATACATAAGAATGTTTTAATTAAACAAAAGCAACATATGAATTACATAGAGGGGTGTATAACAAAACATGAGGGTTATATAGTAAAAACAGGGGATCATGTTGTTTAAATAACTTGCACAGAAAAGATTGGGTATGAACACAAGAATTGCATGAGGATATGTAAATATTGTGTTTAACTATAAATCATTATGTAACTTTATCTTTAAAATAAGATGTCAACACAATGTCGTATTACACTTACCTAAGAGTGTGGTCTAGAACACAGGTTGGACAACCTACCATGTAAAAGACATGTTATGAAGTTGCATATTCTATAACTTTTTGGCTTTTCTCTCAAATGATCATATATCTGACTTATGGAGAAACACAATGCCATATGTTACTTTATAACCTCTATATAGTGTCGTGTAGGTGGTATGTTAGTAAAAACATTTACAAAACTAAAATAAACTAACTCCAAACACTTATCATAAGAAATAAACAAAGATTCAATAAAGTAAGATTAAAAAAATGATAATGATACTAAGGAATTAAATGAATAACTATTAAAACAAAAAAAAAACTAATGTATAAAACATAAAAGATAAAGAGAATTGGGTTCCCAATAAATGTTCATTTTAGGTTAAAAGCTTGACTCCATTTACTTCAACTTGGCATACCCCTACTTATAGCGTGTATTCTACCATGAATTCTGTCACTTTCATAGTATTCTTCTTCTTCTTCTTCTCAATAGAGTGGAAAATGTTTAGGCTTATTATAGGTTTTTTCCTAATGGATTTGCTCATCTCCTTCACATTCTCTTGTATAGTATTTGTCCAGTTTTTATCTGATATGTTTAGATCTTGTATAACATAAGATATATCTTTGTTATTCATAGCAAAATAGAGGAAATTATTACACATCATCAACTGGATTCTTAGGTCCATATTTCTTAAACTCTAATTTCTAATCTTTGACCATTAGTGTTAGCTTCCCTTTATATACACATCTTTTAGGGCCTTCAAAGTAGCTCAAAAAGGTCATCCAAAATTACGCAAATATTTCCTTTTTTCAGCTATATCCAAAACCACAGAGTCTACAGGACTGAGAAACTTATCGATCTTTATAAGCACATCTTTGAATATATCTACCGATTACTTAATAGATTAATATGCTAATTGAAATAATATATTAGTATATTTCAATTTGCCCTCTTTGAGCTTCTTATAGATAAATAGATGTATAAGGATAATGCCTGGCACTAAGTCACAAAGAATATGATTAAAGCTCATTTCTCTAATAAAACAGAGAATAAAGAGACTATTAGGATCCTTAAGTTTTATAGACAATCCATTTTTGGTCGTGGCTTTGCAATCCTTAATTAAAGATGCAGTTTTACTTTCTTCGAACTTTCTCTTGTTAGATAAGATATCTGTTAAAAAGCTAACATAAAAAGGAATTTGTTTCAAAGCATCATTAAAACGAATATTAATATATATCTTTCGAAGAACTTCCATAAACTTCCTAAATTTTTTGTCAAATTTTGGCTTAACCAACCTTTGGGAATGGGTGACTTATAAGGTGTAGGGGGAATGTATTTAGGTTCTTCTCCCTCTTTCCCTTAGTTTCGTTACGCTCAATATGTGTTTTTCCCTTCGTATTTCCCTCACTCTCAAGTTTCCCCAACCTAGCGGCTTTTAATAAGCTCATCACTCTTTAACATCCCATTATTGTAATTCTCTTTAGGATTCTCAAGTTTTCTAGATAATTAACTAGGTGGTCTAACATAGACATTAGCCTGTTGAGCAATTTACTCCTTAAGCATCTTGCTAGCAATAGTTATAATATCTAACTTAAAGTTGAGCTTCCTAATCTTTTCCTTGAACTCCTCATTTTGCTTAGTCATTTAGGATGCTCTCTGGGATGGATTTTAGGTTAGGATTTTTGGGATGGGGTTAAAAAATTTGGATTGTAAACTAGGTGGTTATCTGTTACTTTGAGATGCAGGGTTAAAAATGTTTCCATAGGAGAAGTTTAGATGGTTCCTTTAACCAGGGTTATAGGCATTAGAGAATTAGTCGTTCTTCTGGTTGGGGTTGTTAATTAAGTTAAGATATACAACATAAGAATCATATAAAAATTGATTCCCTAATTGAAAATATATAGCTAAATGTCTTAAGGATTCACATATATCACAAATCACAGTAATAGCACCAATAGAATTAACATTTATATGGTCAAATTTTTTAGATAAGAATCTACCTTAGTAACCAAAAGATTCAAGGCATCTAGATCATACTTATCTAGAACTTTTTTAGGAGTGGCTCTTTCACTTGACCATTGGTAGTAGTTTTGAGCCATATCCTCAATTAGATTACACGATTCAAGCTCCACAAGAAGCTAAATCTATAGAGATCTTCATATTCTAGGTTATCTCATTATGAAAGATTTGAACTATTAGCTACTTCTCTAATCCATGATGTGGACATGATGTCAACTACTCCTTATACCTCTCCTAAGCCTAATATAGAGATTCGCCTTCTCTTTCGAAAAAGTGGTAATTTGGTTCCTTATCTATGCAATTTTGTTTAAGGGAGTGTATTTAGCTAAGAACATATAAGCAAGATAATTCTATGTGGTGATTGAGCATGTTGGTAGGCTCTACAGTGATGCTTTTTCTTTGTCCCTCAAAGAGAAAGGGAACAACCTGGCATTAGGGGAGACATCATTAATGTTCATTATATTGTAGTATTCTCGAAACATAGACAAATGAAGATTAAGATCTTTAGGTAGTAGTCCTTTAAATTGATTATGCTATACTATAGAGAGTAAAAAGGGCTTTAGCTCCTCTGATGTCTTCTTCTTGTGTATAGGGTTCTCTTAATCTCAGGATCTGGTTTAATTAGATTCTTAAGAGTGTCAAATTCCCATAAATAAAAAGTAAGTAGTAAAAGTAAAGAATAAAGAGAATTCAGTGAACAATAATGAAACTAAACTAAAATAAAAATGCAAAAATACCTAGTATAATTAATTTGTAAATAAATTAATATGAACTATCCATTCCTTGAAAACAATGCTAAAACTTAATTATTCTAATTGTTAACCATAAGTATATGATATAACTATAGCTATCACACTGATTACGTGTTGATTCCATAAAGAATATTATTAATTATCGATTACTTACAAACTTAACTAACTAAGCTTAACTATCTGGGCTAACAACTATAATCAATCAACTAAAAACAAAAACAAAAAATCACCTAAAACACCAAAAAAAAGCAATGGTCTGAGTAAAATAATATATGAATGACTAGACTTAGGTAAAAAATCCCCTAAGGTTTTACTATATTCAACTTTATGACTTAATGAATATTTCTAGTTTCATAAACCAGTAAGAGTTTCTAACTTATATTATATCTCTTTTGAGACATACAACCCTTATCCTTAGATTAATTAATTGCAATCCCTTTCAAATTAAGATAACCTGAGAATGCTTTAGTTTGCTTTGTGAACTCTCATAATAAGTTTTATCCTAACCTAGGAAGATCAGGAGACTTTCTCTCAAATAGCTCATGCTTAACCCTCTTGATCTATGTTTTGATCTAACCACACATTTTATTTCTCAAATTTCAATGCATAAATCAAATAATTGTCTTCCACTTTTTGCTTTTAATTTAATTAGTTATAAAGATATGGATAAATCACAAGAAAGCTAAATAAATTGTATTAAATCCTAGGTTCATTTTACCAAAATCTATAACTTAATTAGTTTATTATTAAACAAAGAATAAAAATAAAAAATAATGAAGAAAACAAGGAAAAGAGATCATTGTTCTTAAATCTTGAATCTTTAGAGCATCTTATTGGAATCTTGTTTTATCTTTTGATTGACTTGTTCTTGATCAAACCTACTATATATTGGTCTCTAAATGACTTCCCTATTGCTTTCCAACTTTGTCTTCTGTAAAAAAAAAAAAATCTCTTATTTTTCTTTCCTCTTTCTTTTTATTAGAAACCCTTCTCTTTATGAGCTATAAGGTCCTAACACATATCCATATAGTAGGCAGTATTATTTTTGGTAGCTTTTATAACTTTTCTATAAAATAACGCCGTCAATATGGGACCAAAATAAGGATTTGTAGGTTCCGTATTGCTTAATCCAAAGGGTAACACAGGAGTGTATAGGGCTACAAAGGAGAAGCAAAATTAGCCATATTAGAATATGACCCAAACACAGTGGTGTGTAAGTGTTTTGTTTTTAGTCCCTTCTCTAAGTCTTCCAAATGAGCGCCAAATATATCCTATTCTTCTTCAAATTCATTCATTTTCCTTAAGGACACATAAATATAACCTAAAATAAAATATATCTCAAAACTAATTATCAAATCCTTTAAAAGGATTCAAAACACAAGCCGTAAGTTATGAAAATAATACTAAAAAAATGTATATCTAGTATACACCAATTCTTTAATAAGGTAAAGTTCTACATTCAAAATGCTTGATGTTGCCATTAAGTATGTGGATGCATTTATTAGGTCGAAACAATATGATTCTTGGTACACTTATTTCCTGACATAGTTGCTACGAGAGTTAACAGAAATTTATTAGAAATTGGAAGTGTTTAAAATTATCCCTGAGTTTTTTTCACACGAAATATCCAACTACTCGTAATTGTTTCACTAAATATTTGCTTCACTAACATGTGTGAGATCAAGTTAGCATTATCCGAATGAGTCATTTCTTCTAATAAGGTGGTTTAATGCAAACATAATGTTATAAAAAATTGAATATTATTTTTAGAAAGTGTTTAATGATAGAGTTTCAATACAAGTTCAAATCATTAAATAGTTATGATATGATTTGTTTTCTGATTACTATTAAGAATAGGTAAAGGGTTCAATAACAATAGTTCAATGTTAGGTTCAATTTCTGTTGATACATCCTTATCAAGCAAGCAAATTTTCGGTTTGAATCCTAGATTAAAGGATATTACAAGAGAAAACACCTAGGATTTCATATAATCCAACATAGTTAGATTGTTATTTGGAAGCTAATGTTTGAAAAATTACTTATGAGAATTTTGATATATTATGGTGGAATTTAAATAGAGGTTAACATCTAATTATGTAGACAACTATGTGAGATTTCTTAATGTTTCCAATGTCTATAACTGCTTCTGAATTTGCTTTTAGTTTTGTGAGTAAACAGATAATTTCTTCTAAAAAATTTGGAGGTCCTAATTTCTGCCAAGATTTTATTATGTGATAAACCAATTTAGGGTAAACTAAATACTTAATGCTATGTTAGTATCTTTTATAACCTTTAATAATTACATATATTATAATTTTATAAAATCTTTTTAACGTTGTGACATATATAAAAGATGTTAATAATAATGTGGCTATGGATCACGTTGTATGTTTATTCAAAGAAAGATTCAATAAATATGTTTATTTTTATTAAATATATATTCATTTATCAAACTATTAGATAATTGAGTATGGTTTTTATAGTGATTTCTTCCTAAATGTAAAGGAAGTGGTGCAAAGTGTTGACCATTTTGACTTAAAAAAATATGACGGAGTAATTATAAATGGTGTTGAATACAATCAACAGTTGTAGGGTTACATGATTATTTACCAATTGGTTAATTATCGTTTTTAATTATATTTCTTGTAAATTCTATATTTTATATAAAAATGAGTACTAAAACTCTCTAGTTTGTTTGCACCTGGTGTCTTCGGGTTTTTAAATGCTGGGATTTCTAGGGATGCAACTTTACCATCCAAGTATGTGATTATAACTTATATCTTTATTTCCTTTTTATTAGGCAATAGCTATGGAGCTAGCTAAACTAAATGTTAAGTAACTTATCTATATTGGTTAGTTTAAGAATTTGCGGTATTTGTAATTTTTCTTAAGAGTGGAGATCAAATGATTACTTAGATATCCTGCCATTTGCCTTTTCTTGTTCTCCTTTGCTTTATCCTTTGTATGATTTATGCTATCCAATTTTTCAAGATAAGGAACTCTGCAACAACAATATAATTAGATGGGTACCAAATGATATTAGAAATGTGACAAACTTCATTAGTTTGATTTAATGATTGAATAATTTTATTGGTCCTATTTTAGAAACATTGGGCAGTTGAAGAAAGTTTGTTTCCTATATGAATATGCATGCTTTATCTTCTATTACATAATGTTGATTAATATGAAATTTGTTAACTACTCTTTTATTATTTGGTTGACCTATATCTAGTCTTTTATGTTTTATGTCATTATAAAAGAAGGCTCAATAATGAGATTATAAATTATGACTTGTCAGTAGTTTTGTGTATCATGGATATTTTTTCTAAGTACTGTATTAGATATAGGTTTATTAGGTTTTGATCAAATTAAAACTTGATCGAGCATCGGAAAAGCTGTTATGAGCCTAAATCTAATAGGATTCAAAACTTTAATTTGACCCAAAGCTCGATTGTGTTTGAGATTTTCGGGTTAGATCGAAGCTTGGGTTGCAATTTTTCTAGGCATGCCTAAAAACTTAATTAGGCTTAGGCTCGACCCAACTTTTTCAAGGTTTGATTGGATATCATAATTTTGTATCACACCAAGTCTATTTTACCAAGTTTAAACACGCACATCATAAGACATGTTAAACAATTATTTTAAGTTGCTGTAAAGAAAAATGCACCTACGAGTTATAATTTTCCAATGCCTGTTTGATCAAGCATAAACCTTGTTATTATATTCATAGAAAATGGAAGGAGAGAAATGGCGCAAAGTTCACTTAAAAAGGTAAACTAAAGTAAGTAATTTTTTTTGAATTAGTTGAGTAATTAGTCTGACCACTATGTCAATAATAAATTTACAAACTTTATGCTATTGTAATTACAACTTTCATTCAATTTTGTTAACACAATTTCAAATTACACTAACTATTAAGAAGATATTGAAAATAGGTATTATTTAAAATTCAAAATTATTCTTCTAAGGTCAATTCAAATCACACAGAAATTTTCCTGAAGAAGACTGATAATACTGAACGCATAGCATTACCTTGAACAAGAAATTTGACAGCTAATACCGATAATCAGTACCTTTTTACAGAGCCAGTTTTGTTGATTTAACAGACCAACAGTTAGTAGGAATTATCAACACTTTTTGACGCAAATGCTTGAGCCTATAAATCAACAGACATGAAGTGCATTTCATGACACGGCAATTGCATTATATACAGCCTTACGGAGCAAATAATAATTGAAACTTCTCTTGTTGATCCTTTTGACTCAAATTGGGAGTGTATAATCATGAGACGCCAGAATTACTTGGAACGAGGGGAGACTTTTTCCATTCTGCCTTGGAGCACAAGCTCTTAGTGTTGAGTGTAGGAACTACCACTACTTTCCTTCAGCTAATGGATACGACCCTACACGAACTTATGAATATCCCGCACGTTGCATCCAGAGTACGATGCTGCTTCCTGCATATAACTGGTGTTCGCCTCCGAGATGCAAACAATCTACTGAAGAAAATGGACCGAGTACCAGCCCGCGAAGTCCCAGAGGAAGAAGTAGAGTCCCTGACTGTTATTTGGCTTCTTATTGTAAATGCAGAGGATCTACTTTTCCTGGTTGTAATTTCCCGAGGTAGCTGCAACAGCTTAGAATACGAGGAATTAAGATCTTCTTCTTCGACTTCATATATCCGCTCCAATCTCTCCACTGGAATTTTCTCTGCATTGACATCTGCAATAACTCCTTGATCGTCTTCAGTGGTCACAGTTCTCTTTGCTTCATTCCGTAAGCCAATGGCACGCCATGCGTCTGAAACAAGCTCCATGGTGCTGTTGACAGGTAAGACACCCTTCTCTTCCATGAGTTGCAGCACCTCTTCTGCTTTCCAAGGTTGTCTTGCTTCCCCATAACCCCATATCAATGTTTCGAATGTTTTCTGATTGGGGGAAACACCAATCTTACACATTTTCTCAAAAACCATCATTGCTTGCTCCATTTTACCTGCAGTGCACCATCCACTGATGATCGTAGTGCAGATTACAACATTTGGGTGCACACCAGATTTATCCATTGAAGTCAGTACAGACTCAGCTCTTGCAGGCTCTCCAGCACGAACATAACCTTTTGCAAGAATGCCAAATGCATGTATGTCAGGTTCTATTCCTGCCTTCACCATATCATTAAAGATCTCCTGGCACTTGTCCATAAGCCCTGCAGAGCTCCATGCATTCATGATTGTGCTGAATGTTATAACATCTGGCTTGACACCATACTCTTCCATTAATGTAAGTGCCTGTTGATTACCTCGTCCATAAAGATTTTGTAATTTAGAACACATTGAAGATCATAGAGAAGGGGAATTAATTTGTCAATTACATTACTGCAAGGTTTCTATCATACACTTGAGACTGTATCTCGATTTCTTCTTTTGTTATCAAACTCTACATTGAAATGCTAAGTTAAATGTCAAACTGGAGTTGGTTCTGAAACATTTTGTCTATATCACATGCCTGTCCTTATCATAATGTAGTTGACACGAAATGGCCTGCAATGAGAAGGGTGGGAGATGGAGGGCTGTGGGAGGCACAACAAAGAGTGGCATTTCTCAGCCACGCTTAGAACAATCACCTCTGTCATGTAAAGGCCAAAATGATTTTATCTGCGTTCTGAGTCAAATTATTGGTTGTGTATGCATGTGTTATACATGTTACACAAGCATCGTAATTGTTAGCATTTTGTAGTTCTAAGACAAATTGCGAGTCTATATACAACTACAAGTTAATATTTATGGTGAAAATACAGGATCCAAATGCACTTTATCGTGGACTCTTCTGGCTATTTTGATTAAATAGCCAGAAGAATTCAGTCAATTGACACCTTCTCACATACATCTTTTCTTTTCTGTCAAGGTGTGTTTGTGACAGCTGATATGAAGAGATTATCTTTCATCTTCAACAAATCAGTAAAAAAAATGAAATGCAGATCAGATGTGCATCGTTTCATCTTTCCACAGCAAAGAGAATAGAAACTTGTTTGTGCACCCATTAGATTCAGAGATCATTTTGCTAAATAATATATTGAAATGTAAAGACACCTTTCAGTATTTGGCATGGAGTTTGCAGTAAGAAAGAAAGAACTAACCTCATCAACTCCATTTGTGTCCATGATGTCTAGAAATCCCTTTATTAGAGAATTAAAAACAAATTGATTAGGATGCACTCCAAGCTCCTTCATCCTGTACACAAATCTCAAGGCTTCTATCATCTTAGATTCTTTGCAATAGCCATTTACAATGGTGCCACAAGTGCGCTCATTCGGTGCCACTCTCTTGTTCTGCATTTCCATTAACATGTTTTCAGCCCTACTTGTTTCCCCTTGCTCAGCATAAGCCCTAGCTAGGATATTGTAAGTGACAACATCAGGCTTCAGACCAGATGCTACCATCTTGTGCAATAAATTGCATGCTTCTTTTATATTTCCCTTGTTACACCAGGCTCTAATTAAAATATTGTATGTCCGATGATTTGGCTTGATGCTTTGATCCTGTAACATCAAATCTAGCAATCTCAAAGCTTCTTCAGGCTTACCAGCATTCCCATATCCTTTGATGAGGGTATTGAATGTAACAGTAGTGGGCTTACATCCACATTTCTTCATCTTGTGAAAGAGTTTCATGGATTCCTTTACATCCCCAGATTCAGAAAAAGCATTAATCATGGCATTAAACAGTATAGTGTCAGGCTTCACTCCATGCTCCTCAATTTTAGATGTCACCATAAGAATGGATTGGAAACGTTTCTGCAGAGTCAAGGCAGCTACAAGAGCTGTGTATGTTATAATGGTTGGCCTATGTCCATCTTCCACTAAATTATTAAAGACAGAATGAGCTTCTCTAGGCTTCCCTCTTTCAACCAAACTATTCATGAGTTTTGTTCTGGAATGAACAGTTGGGCAATTGCTACTGCTCAGACAAACCGAACATTGGGTTTGGGCTTGAAAACCTACAGATGAAGAAACTGTTTTTAGTGGCTCCTCTATCAGACGTGGATCCTGAGAAATTCAAATTGGCCAAACATTAGAACCCGACATGCAGATAATGCATGTGTACAAACTAGCCACAAAAAAATAAAAAAGTACTAGTACAGCATTCAAATATGATGGCATCCCTTGTAATTAACATGGTATTGGTTAACATCTACTACATGCAGTTAAATCACTTGTAGTAGAAATGGAACATGGATCTCAGGAAAAATAAACATTTCTAATTTGTATTTGGCAGCCTATGAAACTTATGTGGAGTGTGTGTGTGTGCGTGTGACAGGAACATATAAAATCATTAGTCAAGCAACAACCACCATTGTAGTGGCATTTGTACATTGAGAACCATATAACAGAATATACTAGCTGCAATGGGAATGACTGAAGAGTAGTCTTCCTTCTTTGGACATCTAATCCTCTTATGCAATGCCTACACTTCCCCGATTTTCTGACTCCACTTTCCATTAAGAATCGTCTAGAGAAAAGACAAATAAAAGGATCCAATTGTAGGATAACCATGATGTACCCTTGAGAAAAGTTTCTGAATTCAAATCTTCGTTCATCAAGACCGGAGGTAACTTGGTCACAGATTAACCAGGTTGTATGGATTTTCTGCCATAACTAATATCAAAAGGAGTTAAATAGAAAGCACTAAAAGCGGTAATCTAAACAAGACCACAATTCAACGTCTATCTTGGAGCACGCAATTCAAATTTCCAAAGATAACTCCAATAATATTTATCTAATTCAAAATTCTTCACTCCAATATACTTCAATAACTCCAATAATATTTATCTAATTCAAAATTCTTCACTCCAATATACTTCAAATCATCAAGGTTGCTTCCAAAGGTTCCAACTTCCAATGAAATTCCTAATCGTCGCACTCAAAACAGTTAACTTTTGCAAGTAAAAGAAAAAAAATATAGCTTTACTTTACCATAACTGATGTTTTAGTGAGGTTTGTGCTTGCTATCGTTCCATTTTGACGTCTACTCATCCTGCCTTTCTAAGTGGAACTCCTAGATTTTTCCGCTTGCTTTCCCAGTATACCTGAAATTTAAAAGTTTGTCCCTGCAAGATTAAGCTGAAGACTTGGGAAAATAGTTTGATTGGATTGGGATTCAGAAAAAAAGGCGAAGTTCATTGTACGCAATAAGCTGGAATATTTCCAAGGATCAGTATCAAGATATGAAAACTAGAGATATAGTCATCTATCAGAATACCCTGAAATCTTGATAATATAGAAAGATAAACAAAAATGAAGGTATGTTTAGCTGCGTCGTTAGCAGGTTCATAAGCACCATAACTACGTGATTGGCATTTTACATACAGAGATGCTTTGTTCCACTTTCAAAGTACATAAACAGAGTCAAATCTCAGACAAAATACTAGGCAGTCTTTAAAGAATTAACGAGGTAAGCAACGATTAGCTAGTGATGTGACTTGTAATTGTAGGCGCAGCTTGAAGAAAAACAACAACCCGGGAAGTAAAAAGAAAGAAAGAAAAAAGAAAACGATATGAATTACAGCATTGAAGCAGCAAATCAAGAAGTGGGTTTCTTTACAAAAACCAAAATGGCATATACAACCAACAAGAGTTGCCAGTCAACCAACGCAAACCCAAGACATTGGAGAACACACAAAAAGTACAGATGAATAGAAGTAGTGAGTCGCATCAAATCAACTAGCAGAACAAAATCAATGGTATAACACAAAGGCAACATAATCGACAATTGTAAACCCAAAATTCACACATGTCACGGCCACCAACTACTAATTTGAAGACGTTCACTGGTGTTGTACCTCTTGAGATGGGCAGTATCATAGAGAAGGATGGGCAAGAACTTGCATGTTTTTGGCATGCAAGTGGTGAATCCGCAAGCAGAAAAGAAACAGGAAGGTATAATCATAAGTTATGTTGGGTAGCAAGACTAGTGTCTGTGTTGTGGCATCCGCTAGAGATTCTTATCCACAAATATTATCAGAAATAGATTCTTTGGATAATATTTTGAGGCCGTAAAGAAGGTGACGACATAAATTATGGTATAACGAATTAATGTTCTTATTTGGAGGTGGAGAGCTGACCACGACGCCTCTTGTTTCGGTTGGTCAAGATTCAATCCCTAAATTTTTTTCCCCGCATTGTTTTGACGTTCATTTCACAATAATATCCAAGATCTTTTTATGCACTTGATCATGTTTCTCTTAAACGCTGCAAATTCAAGATTTTTCTTTTCAGTTTCCTCTGTGTAAAGTTTGTCCTTTTCTCTTCTTTCTTTCTGACATATCCACAATTAATGTGAAACTAATTCGTTTCCTTGAGTTACTAATTTAGGATTGGACAAACTGTGTAATGAGACTCGGACTAGTTTAACCAACCCTAAAATTAACAGGTTCATTATGAGTTGATCAAGATCCAGATTCGATTATGCGATTCAACCTAGCATGAAGCTCAACATATACATATTCTTTACTTGGACTATTTTTTTATTTCTTATCATCGTCATTCGATGACTCATAGTGTTTAGATTGTTCTTCGATGCTGTTTGTTCTCACTCCAATTCAAAGCAAAGTTCTCATTCTATTTACTTAATTCTTACTCCCATTCAAACCAAAGTTCTTACCCCTTTTGTTACTTCTTCAAATCTTCTCCCTATGTTTCATGGTTCTAACTTTTGCTTCTCCAAGAGGCTCTGCCTCTTTTTATCTGAACATGCAATAACCGTATAATTTTGTTCTTTCCCCTTCGTTATTTTAATTTTGTTTCCATTTATTAGCGAGTTCTATGTTGGTGGCGAGCTTTTCTTCTCTAACTAATGATTTCTTTAGGTGTTTTATGGATCAAGTTACGTTGGAATAAGACATGGTTCAAACTTTGGGTCATTTAAAACTTGATCGATTTGAACTCGGGCGACCTGAGCTACGTTTGATTACGTTGAAGGCCAAACTCAAGTCACATTATCAGGAGGATAGGTTGGCCTGATAAGACGATGGGCCCAACTAATACTGAAATGTTAATATTCCTAATTGTTACTAATTTAAAAACATTTATGAAAATGATTACAATGATTTAAAATCTATATAGTTCATAAAAGTGAAGGTTATTCATCTAATTAAAAAAACAACCAAATTGTTGTTGGTATTTATGAATCAGTGGACAATAAATCATTGGTTTTTTTATTACCTATAAATTTGAGAAATTTATTATCAATATCCCTTACAAATGAAAAGTGATATAGGAATTTAATTTGATGTATAATGTGACAAAGTGTAACTATGGAAAATAATAATGGGTTAATGTGAGACACTCTCTCTTTTCTCTAACCCTCTTATTTTTTTTCTTTACTTCTGCCTATCCAAAGTCCCAAACCATCTTTTTCTTTCTTTTTTTGGCCTATAACCTATTGATTCTTTTTTCACACTTCTCTCTTTGATTGTTCTTTACCATCAGAGGAAATGCCTTCTTCTTCTTCTCATCTTATTCCATCTCATACTACCATAGAAGATAAGCATTCTACTTCCTTGAACCTTGATCTCAACTCTAGCCTTGATTTTCTCTACTTTATTGTGGTCAAACTCAGCTAAAGCTAGAATTGTTTCGGATGAAATACTAGGTGATAAAAGTACTCTAAACACTGGAGTTGCCTAGAAATAAGTTGGTTGGAGATCCATTTACTTTTGGCAAGCTCCAATATGTTCCAACTACCTAAAGTGTAGATTTAGTCACACCTCTTAAGGAGGTCTTTAGCATAGGTGTAAAGAAATGATAGCCAGCTCTTGTGAGATTTTATTTGTTTGGTTATGAGCTAGTTGGGTTGGCTGATTCAACCCAAATTGATTATTTGACCCATATTAAAAAGCTATTTATTTGTTTGGTTATAAGCTGGTTGGATTGGTTGATTCAACCCAACTAGCTAATTTTTTAAAAGCTCCTGTATTGGAGCGTTTGGGGTTAGCTGATTGCCTAATAACAATATTATCCTCCACTTTACTCTATACTCTTTACTCTCAATCTCATTTCTAATTAGGTTCTTTAGAAGAATCTTTTTGGCTCTCACTTCTCTACTCTCACTATGCCACTAGATCGCTAGTCATCGGTAATTGTTTCGTGAAAAAGGAATGGCGAGAAACAAATAGTAATAGAGGAGTCAGAAGGTTCTCAAAATTGTAAAAGAAAGTTTGTTATAGAGAAGAAATCGAAGGTTAAAGATAGAGAGAAGACAAGTGTATAGAGTTATCAATCAAGATTTTTCCATGGAGGACGTTCTTATTAAAGCCTTGCTTTGGTTTGTGTAACTTGGGTTCTTCTTTTTTGTCAAACTTTGGTGGGTATCTTAGATCTTTGCTTTGCTTAAAAAAAATTCGTTTCTTTTCTTCTTTCTAACTCCTTTTAATGCTCGACCTCTATTAATTTCTTCTTCTTCTTCTTCCCTTCAAAAAGTCCCAAAAACCCGAAGTTTCAAGTGTTAAAAGTCCCATAAACTCAAAGTTTCAAAAACCCTTCTAATGTTCAACCGCTACCAAGCTTTTTTCCTTTCTTTTAATTTCAATTATGTCTTCAATATGGTTTTAGCTCCTTAATGGCCTGATTTGCTTTTCTTTTTTCCCCCCTAAATATGATGGCTTTATAGAGCAGGACATTTACAAAGCAAGACATTTCCAATTATTTCAAATAACTGAAAATGAGTGCTTTGATAGATTATTAGCTTTTGCTTTCAAAACATGCTTTTAATAATTTTATGATGTTTGTAATCATAATCATTGTTTTTTTAATAGTTTTGATATTCCTATTTATATAGAAATTAGTCTTCCAAATATTCATATTATCAAACAAACACATGAATATTTTGTTTTATTTGACAAACACTCATGTTTCTTAAATGCTATATCAAACTTCTCTAAAAATTTCTTATTCACAGTAAATATACAATCCTAAAAAGACACATACACACGAATTTTTTTTATTTAACGCACACTCTAGTTTTTGAAATACCTTCTCAAACTTGTCAAACTTAGTGAACAGAAAAGTACTATTATTTTTTATAATGACTTTGTTAATATAGAAATCTCTCATATCATTCCACCGAAGCCTAACTTGCAACCATTTGTTTTATCCCTAGCTATCTTTTCTCTCTTTTCTATTTTCATGTTTAAGATGGTTTTCTCTAGATTTTTTATTCTTCTCTTAATCTTGTTAAGATGGTTTGGTAATCATGCATTAAGACTTGATTATTTAATACAAATTTATATTTATTATTTTCTAATATTATTTAATTATTTAATAGTTCTTTTGTTACCAAAATGGAGTAGCATTTTCTTAAATTATTATATATAAACAAACAGTAACTAATAAATTTCTTATTCATAGTAAATATGGAATCTTAAAAAGACACATGTTCACGAATATTTTTTTATTTGACACCCACTCAAGCTTTTGAAATACCTTCTCAAACTTGTCAAATTAGTGAACAGAAAAGTACCATTATTTTTCATAATGACTTTGTTAATTTAGAACTCTCTCCTATCATTCCACCGAAGCCTAACTTGCAACCATTTTGTTTTATCTCTAGCTATCTTTTCTCTCTTTTTTATTTTCATGTTTAAGATGGTTTTTTCTAGATTTTTTGTTCTTCTCCGAATCTTGTTAAGATAGTTTTGTAATCATGCATTAAAACTTGATTATTTAATATTTACAATTTTATATTTATCTTTTTCTAATATTATTTAATTATTTAATAGTTCTTTGGTTACCAAAAGTAGTATTTTCTTAAATTATTATGTATAAACAAACTGTAATTTAATAGAAAAATATTTTTATAATATAATATTTTGAATAAAATATATTACAATAAAATTTTATATAAATTTTGAATAATATTCACAAGTTAATTATATCACTCATTTTAAATTAAGAGATCAAATAATTTTAAATTAAGTACTTAATAAAATATGTTGATGATAAAAAGTATTTATATATTTATTTTGTTCGAATAGTCTAATTGTAACCAATTAAAGTAACTTACTAGTGAAACCAATTGCAAATTGATTAACTAGTATATAATCTTCTCTCATCTTGTATGATTAGATGGCATCATCCCAAAAAAGAAACAAAGGAGAAAGTCAAGTGGAATGATATAGGTAGGGTTCGTTGGCCAAAAAAAAAACACTTCTTATCTTTTATGACGTTTGTAACTAATGTATTCAAAGGAGTAAGGGAAAACGTGGTGGAGTTATTTGTCAAAGTATACCATGGAAGAAGGTGGAGAAAGAGTTTCACAAAGTGACCAACTTGTAATGGGATAAAACTAAGCTTAAAAATAAGTTTGATTGGATAAGAACTTGGTGGAGACTATGGAAACAGTTGAAAGGGAAAGAAACAGGATTAAGATGGGACTATAACAAAGGAACAATTGTTGCTAGTGAGGAGTGGTAGACTTTGAAGATGAATGTTAGCCCATTTTAAGTTATTTTCCTTTACTTCAATGCTAAATAGTTAGTTAAATATAAGTTAATTATTTTTATATAGGAGAAAAACAATTTTAAAACATTTAAAGAGGAAGGGTTTGAACCTGAGCTGGAATGTAAGTTGGATCAATTTTTTGGGTGTTTGGCCTAAGGGGAGATTATATTTTGTCCTGTGGCTGACCCTCCACAAGAACAACTAGAAGTTGAGGAAGTATATATACTTTCTTTACCTGATAGTCATAATGCTCATCATCAATTGTCAGGCTATCATGATCATGAGAATATAGATGAGACTAGTGGTCTAAACAATTATCATGTGATTGGTGATTGGGAAGAGGTGTAGAGAGAAACTACCCTGACTCCTGCATCTACTCCTGTTGCTACCCCTCAAGCTTCACATGATGAAGGGAGTGAGAGAAGAAGATGCAAAAGGGTTTTGGAGAATGATAGTTCACAAAGCAACAAAAGTGTAAGAATTGATTCCACTAAAAGGATAGGAAGATCTGCAGCAATGTGTAAGAAGCTTGACGATATGATGCAATTGATTTAAAAGAGATAGAGTGCAACAATGGAGATGAATACTTCTATTACAAAAATTTTCAACACGATGAATATTGGTGCATCACAGAGTACTAGTGTAGGTGTGTCACATCATGATGTTACGAATGCTTTGGGAAACCTATGTACTTTGCCTGGTTTAGAGACTAATACTCCTGAATTTTACTTTGCTTGCTTGTTGATTGAAGAACCACAAAGAAGGGCCATTTTTTTGGGTCTACCAGATGATACAAGGAGAGTTGAATACATAAAGTTTATGTATGAGTATGAAAATATAAAAAATTAAACATAGTTTCTATCTATGCATTACTATGTTTAGTTTCTTGTTTTTATTATTTGTGCACTTATGATGACATTATATGTTTTAAGATATTATGAACTTGGTTAGGTTAGTTTATTACATTATGTTATCTCATTGGTAATCTATAATTTTATTACGTGTTATATTATTTATTTCTTTATATTTAGACATATAAGTGTTATGTTTATTTAGAATATAATTTTTACTTGTTGATTTGTAGGTATGGATTAGTACCGGCTATCACAAAAAAGAGCCCCTCTTGGAAGTGCCAAAAGGGTACCTCATTGATCATTGAAGCCCTGGCCTGGTGTTCCATGCTTATTATGCTTGGTTTGGAAACAAAAGTTTGTATCCGAGAGTTTCGGTGGTATGTGCGCTTTGGATTCCTCTATGTGTTGGTAGGAGAAGCTGCAATGTTAAACCTCATTCTTTCAGTTAACGATTGCTACACGAGGTTCGTCATTTCCATATTCGTCCAAGTTCCATCACCCAAATTCATCTTTTATTTTTTTGGTTTTCTCCTTGAATAATAATTAACCTCCATTTCGGATATGCTTCACAATTCACTAAGGCTATTCTCAAAAACAAATCATGTAGAATTGTTATCTTCGACATATTTTTACATCGCTTATTTTGGTGCAGTTTTGTAATATATTTGTACACAAGTACTATTATCTGCCAGGTCTGTTACCGACTCATGTTTTCAATCTAGTAGCAAAGACAATTGGCTTCCTTAAATTTTTCGACTCTAATCTTACCATCTTGTATGTATAATACGCTGTTATTTGTAAGATATTATTAGATGATGTTATGATCATTTAATATTTGGTTGAATATGTAGACTCATAAATTGAGTCATTTATATTTCATACAAATTTACATGTTTATATATTTTCGATTTATTGGGGTTTTCTTTTATTTCACCCAGGGCCTATAAAACGATCGAAACAACCCTAGTATGAATGATAATGTTATTCAAATTATGCAACTTCTGCAAATTAAGCAATTTTTGGACAATGAGATTGAGTTTTAAGATTCGGTGGCTTGTGTATCGGGTTATATGGGTGTGTATTTTTTAATCACATATATAAGGAACCATGCTTGACTTCCTATCAAACAGGAGAACTATGGATGAATGAATTATTGAATGGTCATGAAAAATAGTGTTTTAATACATTTAGGATGAATCAAAATCCATTAATTATGTATGGTTTTGGAAAACAATTATGGTTTGAGACCTTTATATATGATGTTTATTTTGGAGAAAGTGGGTTTATTCGTGTATGTCCTAAGTAAAGGTTCCCCTAATAGAGACACCTAAGAGCACTTTCAACATTCAAGTGAAACTGTGTAAAATTTTTAAAGAATTTTTTAGTGTCATGGATAAATTTTCAAATGATATAATTATACCAAAAGATCCTGTATTCAAGGAGATTCCACAACAAATTGCCAATGATACTAGATATATGCTACATTTTAAGGTAATTAAATATGTTCAAATTGCCAATGATACTAGATATATGCCACATTTTAAGGTAATTAAATATGTTCTTACTCCCCTTTCGTTATATTTTTCATTAAAAATTTTTGTTTTACTAACTTATGATCATTGTTTTATATTAGGATTGCATTGAGGCTGTTGATGGTACACATATAGCGGTAGTTGTTGCTATCAAATGACATATAGAGGATGGAAAGGAATAACAACTATAAATGTATTGACAGCATGTGTCTTTGACTTACTATTTACCTATATTTTAGCAGATTGGGAGGGATCAGCACACGATTCTCTTATTTTCCTTTATACAAACGGTAATCCGAGAATAAAATTTCGAAAACACCGATGAGTAATTTTAAGATTTGTAGGATTTGTTATTAATGATTTAGACATTTTATGATATCATCTATACTAATTATATTTCCTCTATAGACACTGAGGTAAATATTACTTACTTGACAAATGCTATCTAGAAAGAAAAGGATATTTGACACCTTACCCAAAGATAAGGTATCATCAATCGGAGTTTTGTAATGCAAATCTAATAGGATCTCGAGAAGTTTTTAATCAAGCTCATTCATCATTGAGAAGTTGTATTGAGAGGGCTTTCGATGTTCTTAAGGCTCAATGGAAGACATTGAAGAAAATGCCTAAGTATTCATTGATGAATCAAAATAATTTGTGTAGCTTTTGCGTTGCATAACTATATTAGAAGAAGTACAACTGGCAACTTGGCTTTTAACATCATCAATCAAGATCCTAAATTTATAACTCTAGATATATTTCAAGATGTTGAAGTTAACTCTACGCAAGAAGGTGTTGAATAACATAAAACTCAAGAGATGACAACTATTCGTGATAATATTGCTTCTAGTTTAATGGCAGTTAGACGTCGTTCTTCAATTGTTATAAATCTTTGTTGTCAATGATGGTGTTCATTTCTTTTGCTCTATTTGAATTGTATTGTTAAACTTCATTTGGATTGTTATATTTTATGTTTAGATGTATCATCATCATCATCATTATTATGCTTTTATTAAAGTTATAAACTTAATTTTTGTAAAATTAAATATCTAAAATATAAATTCTTATATGAATATTCAACAAAATACTAAGAAATGTAATATTCATGCCCTTATAATTTGTTTTAAAATCATATCCTCATAAGTCATTTTACACATCAAGAGCTAATTTTGAAAACGATCTAGAAGGGGGTTGAATAGATCTTTATTTTTTTTTCTTGTTCTTTTCTCAAAGTGCTACAAAACAGAAAATTAAAACACACAAGGCAAAACAAAAACAATCGAAATATAAAAGAGTAGAGAAGAGAGGTAAACACAATATGTATAGAGGTTCGGTGCAAAGACCTACGTCCTCTACCTAAGCTCCCACTTAGGATTTTGTCAAAGCTCTTTACTACACACTTTTTAGTTTAGTGTGAACTCTTCCAATCAACTTGACTTCCGGCTTAAGCTATACCTTACAAATGATTTATTTTCTCTGCATAAATCCTACCTCCCAAGTGATTCTTCTCTAATCACTAAACTCACAATAATAACAAGGATGGTAATGAAGTGATAAAGCTAAGAATAGCTGATGAGAATCAGTGTATGCTATGTAAGCAATATGAGAGTCATGAGAGAATCATTTTTACACTATAGAACGTATGCTTATTTCAAGAGCTTGTGAGTTAATTCCTATGAAGTGAAGACCTCTATTTACAGACTTCAAGACGCTCCTGGACGCTCCTGGACGCTCCTAGCCATTGTGGAAAGATTTTCTCTTATTTGAATTCGTTTGACAAATTCGAAGTCTATTCAGCTGTAATTGATAGTCGACTAGTCGGTATGTAATAGTCGACTAATACATCATCGTTGACTTGTCTTCTAAGTGATAGTTGACTAGCGCACTCTCTTTTATATGAATCTTCAGCTCTGTACTTCGAATAGTCGACTTATAACATGATAGTCGACTTGTTAAGTTCTCCAATTAACATATCTGATTGATTCTCCAATCTTTGACTATCAAGATACATGCGTAAAATTCTCATGAAAATCTTCACATGAAATCCACGTTTTTATTTTTTTTATACTCATTAGTCAACTAGTGCAATTGTTCAAACAATTCTCTGACTATCATTAATCAATTCTTCATCAGCACGATAGTCGGCTTATGCAAGCTTTAAGTCGACTAGTGTTTATTAACTTCCTTAACCTGAAATTATTTCTTAACCATTTCTTAAGTTTTATTATTATCAAAACATAGAAGGATTAAATTTGTCAACCTCCATTGATCCAACAATCTCCCCCCTTTTGATAATGACAAAACATTTAGAAATTGTTTAATAAATTGAAAACAAAGAGAAAGATGATCAATGTTGTTATCCCTTGTCTTCTTTGTTAGTTTGTCTCCCCCCTTAATCAATGAATCAATATCAATTTTTATACTTATACCTCCCTCTTTTTCTCATTTTATATCTCCCCCTTTTTTTCATAATAAAAAATATAAAGAACACAAAGTCATATCAAACAAACATTGTCTTAAACTTTCAAACAAAATATCCAAAACAAACAGTAAATGATAAAACAACATAAATGAGAAATGATGAAATGTTGGTCTAAGTGAAATGCAATGGCCATCAAAGTGAAGAAGCATCATCATGTCTACAACCAAGTTTGTCAAATATTTTCTTGATTTTTTTCTCCAAGCTAATTAGAATTCCTTGTTGAAGATCCAGTCAAACATTCACTTCTTCAATTTGATCTCTAATTTCTTGAAGATCTTCTAGGGATACATCACTTCCCCTTATATTACTTGGTCATGTATTACTTGGCCTTTTACTTGCTCTTTTTGTCCTTTGTCTTTTAGGCACTTGTTAATCACTTTCTAAAGTTAAACCAAGCTTTTCCACATGATATGCATACATTCTCATTAGTTTTCACCAACTTCATACTCCTTATATTATAGGGTGTAAACCTCTAACTTGTTAGATATGGGTAATGTTCATAGGAACTCAAATTACACCTTTGCAACTTTGAGATACACGTAATCAAAGCTCCATAAGGCAGACCTTTATGCTTGGTAGTTTTCCCTTTAAGCTCTCCTCTCAACAAGTTTGCCTTCTTCCTCATCATTTGGATGATCAAATTCGAAAAATTAATTTTCCTACTTTCTTCCAAATGCCATATTCTTTCCTTATCCAATGAGGTGATATGATTGTTGCTAGCCTTCTTAGGATAAATAACTTTATTTATTGCATAATGCAACAACCGATAATTCAAGGGCAAATCTATGGCTTCATATTAGGATGAATGTTCAATGCAAATTCTTCCTAGCAATTCATCTCCTTTCATTTCATCATAACGATAATTCTCTTCGGCTTCCTCATCCGTATCTCCATCCTCATGTCTCAATACATTTGAATCAAGTAATGATGCTCTAGGCCTAATTCTTTCTTTAGGCAACTTAAACCAAATGCTCAAATTTTCTTCACAAATATAAATGTCTTTCCCTTGAATACTAGACTTCAAATGAACACCACTATCAACATTGCTTCTAGTCACAACTAGATTAGCATAGAATTCTCTAACTAAATCCTCATATATATCATCCTTAAAATCTAAAAAGTCCTTCAATCCTAAACTCTTTATTTCATCAAACAAATCCTTGAATTCACTATGTTCAAGCTCAACCCAATCAAAACGCATGGAAGGAATCAAAATTTCTGATTTTAATACCTTATAATAAAGACGTTGAGCCTCCATTGAAGTGAATCTAGGTTTAAGAACCTCATTCTCCCTTTCAGCTCCACCTCTCGAAGAAGACCCTCTAACTCGATTTTGGTGAGTTTTGGTGACGGTTTCTAGTTGCTTTCCCTTCCACTTGCTTTCTTTTGTGCCATTTGGAAGGATTTGTGAGTTGGTGGAGGAAGATGCGTGGATTGGCATTTTTTAGGGTTTTTGATGAAGATGAAGAGAGTTTCACCGAAGGAAATGACGTTTTGATGATTTGAGGAAGGGGTTTAGTGTTTTGGATGAAGAATGATGATGGGTAGGTGTTGATTTGGAGATTTTTGAAGAGAATAGTCGACTGGAATGAGAGAATTTGGAGTTTGAATATGTTGTGCTTTCGAAGATTTGTGAAAAATTAGGTGATTTTATATACAGGGGATGTCCGATAGTTGACTGGTAGGGGTATAGTCGACTGGTTTTGAAAAAAATAAAAACAGTAGCTAGAAGACAAATTTGGTTTGTGGGTTAGTCGATTGGAAGGGTCATTAGTCGACTTAAATAAATATAGATTTTGGGAACCATCAGGTATGAGAACTTTAGTCGACCGGAATGAAATGAATAGTCAACTGTTCAAGGATAAAAATCTATGTAATATCATATCAACAACGATTAGTCGACTTAACACTATAATAGTCGACTAGAGAGCCTCAAAAACATTTAACAAAATTTTCTCCTGATGTATTAGTCAATGTGCAAATCAAAGATACTCGACCATTATCTTAACATCAGTCGACTTAAACTCCAATTAGTCAACTGGAAATCTCCAAAATCAAGACAAATCATTTTATAAATCCAAATATAGATCAATGTTGATA
>JAOQMS010000008.1:35062898-35074395 GCA_027563885.1 Erythroxylum longipes | reverse complement strand
AATTAAAGGCAATGGTGCATGTCCTAACTTTCTATGCCATAAAAATGCATTTTCTTCTAATGTTACCAAACACTTTTTATTAAATGAACTATCATCATGCAAATTAACAATATAAGTATTTCCATATCTCAAGGCAATGAAAGCAACATTTCCATGTTTCTTAACCATGCAATGAGATGATTCAAATTTCACATTAAAATCCATATTACATAATTGAGAAACACTTAGCAAATTATGTTTCAAACCATCAACAAGTAGAACACTGTCAATAGTAGGCAAAGGTTCCTTACCCACTTTACCAACACCAATGACTTTACCTTTGTTATTGTCTCCAAATGTGACAAATCCTTGATTCTTTGGTTTGATTTCTACAAATAGGCTTTTGTCTCCACTCATATGCCTTGAACATCCGCTATCAATGTACCATGTGCTTGGTGGATTTTCATTCATTGCTTGTATCTACAAAAGAGACGTTCTTTATTCTTATTGGTACCCAAGCCACTATGGGTCCATTTTGGTTAGTCATATAAATCATATTAGGAAGTTTAGTTCCTTTTACCACCCAAACTTTCTTCACATTAATACATCTCCTAATATTTTTGCATGCAATTTCCATATGACCATCTCTTAAGCATTTAGCACATTTAGCAACTTTTCCATCTTTAGTAAATTTAGAAATCAAAGAACAATCTCTATCAAAGGGGTCATACCTTAAACCATGTTTAGATATGGAATATCTTTGTAAAGACAACATCTTTTCAAATTTATCATTTCCATTAGCAAACTTTCCAACCACATAAGAAAACTCTCTTCTAAGTCTATCAAGTTCACAAGTTAAGTTTTCTTTTTCAACATTGCATGTAGAGTGATCTTTCTTAATGCATTCTAAGTCATCAATTGTTTCATGCAAATCATTATTTTCAGCTTCAAGATCTCTTAACTTCTTTCTCAATTTCTTGTTGATTTTAATAGCTTCTTCAAAATCAATTTGTAATGCAGTAAATGAATCTTTAAGATCTTGGTCAATGATCATTACCTCATCCTCATCATCACTTGACAAGTAACTATTTGCCGTAAGAGCCAAGTTGCTCTCATCATTGCTTAGGTATGCTTCCTCATCATCACTCCAAGTGGCTATAAGATTAGCTTTCTTCTTTCCTTTGTCATACTTATCATTTTTCTGAAATTTTGAGGATGAGGGTGAGCTTTTGCAATCCCTAGCATAATGTCCTCTTTTTTTACATTTCCAGCACTCTTTATTGCTCTTCTTTTCTTCATAGCTTTTGGCCATTCTCTCTATGATGATCTTCTTTCTTTCTTTTTCCTATTTTTGAGTAGACCTTTGAACATTCTCAAATTTCTAGCATAGAGTGCTAGTTCTTCATCATCTTCTTCTTCATCTAACTCTTCATCACTTTCATTAAGAGAAGAAATATTGGCTTTTAAAGCAATTGACTTTTGTGACTTACCTCTTCTTCCTCTTGATTTGAGAATGATCTCCTAGTTTATGAGTGATCCCACCAAAGCATTGAATTCTAATTTGTTGAGGTCTTTGGACTCCATAATGGCTGTCACTTGTGAGTCCCATTCTTTTGACAATGAACGAAGAATCTTTTTCACCTTCTCTCTATCCATCATGTGCTTTCCAAGGTTGCCTAATCCATTGATAATTTCTGCAAAACGATCAAACATAGTGGAAATAGACTCACCTTCCTTCATGACAAACATTTCATAGTTATGGAGAAGCATGTTGTTCTTTGTTTCTCGAACTTGGTTGGTTCCTTCGTGAGTAATGCGTAGTCTCTCGCACATTTCTTGAGCGCTAGTGCATGAGTTCACTCGATTTCTCTCCTCAACGGTGAGAGCGCAATATATCAACTTCATGACTTTTGCGTTGATGAAGGCTTTCTTCCAATCATTGTCATCATATTCCAACTCTGTCTTTAACTCAACATTTTCATTCAAAGGAAAGTGTGGACCGAAGATTATGATCTTCCAATACTCCACTTCCTCACTCAAGATGTGATAATTCATAGGATTTTTCCAAGAAGAGTAGTTAGTACCATTAAAAAGAGGAGGACGATTATTTGTGTTACCTTGTTCCGCTATGTTGTTGTGTGTTAAGTTTAGCGCCATCCTCGGATTTTTATATATAGCCTGCTCTGATACCAATTGAAAACGATCTAGAAGGAGGGTTGAATAGATCTTTTAATTTGTTTGTTGTTATTTGTTTTTGCTCTTACCTTAGCCGGGGGTCTATCAGGAAATAATCTCTGTATCTCCATTGGAGATGTGGGCATGACTGCGTACATCTTACCCTCCCCATACCCTACTTAGGAGGGAATTTGGGTTTGTTTGGTTTGGTTTGGTTTTCTCAAAGTGTTACAAAATAGAAAATTAAAACACACAAGGAAAAACAAAAACAAATTGAAATACAAAAGAGTAGAGAAGAGAGGTAAACACAATATTTATAGAGGTTCGGTGCAAAGATCTACGTCCTCTACCTAAGCTCCCACTTAGGATTTTGTCAAAGCTCTTTACTACACACCTTTTTAGTTTAGTGTGAACTCTTCCATTCAACTTGACTTCCAACTCAAGCTATACCTTACAAATGATTTGTTTTCTTAGCACAAATTCTACATCCCAAGTGATTCTTCGCTAATCACTCAATTCACAATGATAACAAGGATGGTAATGAAGTGATAAAGCTAAGAATAGCTGACGAGAATCAGTGTATGCTATGTAAGCAATATGAGAGCAATGAGAGAATCATTTTGCACTATAGAACGTATGCTTCTTTCAAGAGGTTGTGAGTTAATTCCTCTGAAATGAAGACCTCTATTTACAGACTTCAAGACGCTCCTGAACGCTCCTAGCCGTTGTAGAAAGATTTGCTCTTATTTGAATTCGTTTGACAAATTCAAAGTTTGTTCAGCTGTAACTGATAGTCGACTAGTCGGTATGTAATAGTCAACTAATACATCATAGTCGACTTGTCTTCCAAGTGATAATTGACTAGCAATCTCTCTTTTATATGAATCTTCAGCTCTATACTTCAAATAGTCGACTTATAACATGATAGTCGACTTGTCAAGTTCTCCAACCAACAGATCTGATTGATTCTCCAATCTTTGACTGTCGAGATACATGCGTAAAATCCTCATGCAAAATTTTCACATGAAATCCACGTTTTTATTTTTCTGATACTCATTAGTCGACTAGTGCAATTGTTCAAACAATTCTCTGACTATCATTAATCAATTCTTCATCAGCACGATAGTCGGCTTGTGCAAGCTTTAAGTCGATTAGTGTTTATTAACTTCCTTAACCTGAAATTATTTCTTAACTATTTCTTAAGTTTTATTATTATCAAAACATAGAAGGATTAAATTTGTAAACCTCTATTAATCCAACAAATTTTACCAAATACCTTTAATAATCAGCTGATGTTATCTACTGGTCAAATTAACTAATATAATTAACTATCAGCTAACCGCTGATAGAATCAACTAATAACTAATGCAATATGCTACTTACCAAATAGGGCTATAATCGAAACAAGAGCTCCTAAAGCTCAATCTCACAAATGCAAGCATTTCCCCACATACTGGGTTATGAACTATTAGACTGGATCAATTTTGAAAATGTAGAATCGAGTGTCATCCTGTCAAATGTCCCTAGCAAAAATGTAGTTCAACGTAACTAGTCCACCCAGCCCTTCTTAATAATATTATTATATTCATGCAGTGTTTGTAACAAGTTACGGACCTTTTTATTATAATTTTTTTCTTTGATAGGACAACAAACAAAACCTTTGAGGCTTTGCTTGCAAAGGCATAATTTCTTCCCATAGCAATTGGGCGTTGGTCATCTATAATTCAACGCACAAGACATGCCTCCCTTTCCCTGTATCTCTCTCTTTCTCTCTGCTGCTGTGTGGTAAGACTAAGGTAAAATGATAAAGCTATGGAAATGGTACCAACAGTGTCTATTCTCGCATCCCGTGAAGACCCAAGTCATCAGCTCTGGAATACTTTGGGGCTTTGGTGATATTGGTGCTCAATACATCACTCACTCAGCAGCGATTAAATGTCTCAATAAACCTGTAAGTTCCATTTTTTTTGCTACCAATGGCTTGCTAATCTTGTGTTTTTGGGTTGGATTTCCTTTGATTTCGTGTATAGTTCTTCTTCTTGAGAACTGGGTATGCGTTGGAACCGTTTGATAATATTTGGCTACCGTTTGATGCCCCCTTTCTACCTTTTCTTGCTCATTTCTGCGTCGCATTGCCAACTGGAATCACATGATTGAGTGCTTCAGTTTGATCATTGACTTAAATTCTCGACTTGTTTTCGATGAATAATTCTCAAGAGATTCCTCCTTATGTGGAATCTTTAACTAATCCTTTTTGACGCCTCTGGGGATTCTGGGTACGATTCGATGCCAATACTTATCATTGATAGATTCATAACCGCCGAATACATTATCTCATAATATTAGAACTGCTTGTTTTTAGGTTCTATTCGATGCCCCTATTTTTACTGTTGATTTATAGTTTCTATATCCGCAAAGGGGCCAACAACGCAACAAGCCAGCCTGGAAAATGGGACTCAACTCTATAACTGGTCTTTATGGCCTTGCTATAGGCTGGCCCATAATGCTTCGTCAAACTGATAATTTAGGTATTCGTGGCCGTAGACATGATAGTTTATGAAATTAATTGCCATGTGAAATGATGACTCTGTTAATGGCAACTTTGGTCTACAAAAATTGGATACATGTTCAGAAAGCAACGCATCCTGGTTTCAGTGGTTTCTGTTTGAATTATTCTAGGTGTTAATGTATCTCCTACTCCATAGCTACTAAACTACTAGGAGAAAGCTCTCCTTCATGTGCGTGCTTAGTCCTTTGACAGAAAAGTGAATTACTTACGTGTGATCATTACACATTTTGAGCAATCTGAGTATATAAAAAAACAAAGCTATGACTGGTGAAATTGAGAGTCTGATTTTGCAATATGGTTGCTAATAGTTTAGGTTATGCTTAATAAGAATTTCAGTTGTGTTCTGTAATAATTAACTCTCGTTCCTAAATTGTTTTGATTATTTAAGTTGATGCTTTTGCAAATTTTACATGACTTCATTGCCATATTTTCTGGAACAAGAGTAATTAATTTTTACTGCACAAATAACTATAGAATTTTTTTGTTCATGTGGCAGGCTGTAGATACAAAATTCAAAGTTGATTGGAAACGTGCAGCTATCACTAGTATGTTTGGTTTTGGTTTCATTGGTCCAGTTGGCCATTTCTGGTTCGTTTTCTTTTATCTTGTTATCTTATTTTCAATTATTTGGGTTGAGTTTTACATTTTAGAGTGTATGGTTAATTTTACTGCAATTAGACACCTTGGTGGTAGTTGAGTCAAAATCTCTAGCAGAAACAAGCAGTTTGCTATTGAAGCTAGTTTGACAGGATAGCCTTGTCAATTCATTTCAATCGAAATACACATTGGCCTTTTCAGAATGGGATTTTCTTTCAATGATGAAGCCAATGCAAAATAATTCCAGAGTGTCATAGTCCTTTCCTCTCTAAGGTCATTCGATGTTTCTCCTGCCAAAGCAATAAATGGGAATCCTTTTTCTTTTCTCTTTGGTACTAGATTCTTAGGAAGTTGATTTCTTATTAGCCTTAACAATTATCTTCAAGGTATGACAATATGGATTAAAAGGTAATATATGTGGGGTTCTAATACAGAGAAGTTGAGTTCAGATGAGATTTCTTTGAGACAAATTCTTCAAGCACATCTCGTCATCCCAACTAGGTTTGTAGGGGGAAAAAAAAAAACAAAGAAATTCTTGTAGGTTTAAGTTCTTCAAGCACATCACGTCATGCCAACTAGATTTTGTAGAAAAAAGAAAAAGAAATGCTTGTAGGTCTAAGATGTATACAGTTACAGCTTTCATTAACTTGAAATTTATGAATGAAATTGGACTAGTATAGACATTCCTGAAGTGCATAAAGTTTGCTAATAGTTTCATGTACTTGAAGGTATCACCTCATACTAATTGTACTAAAAGTTCTATATAGCCTTCAGTTTTCACATTTTGTATGTACTCTTTGCTTCATCTTTTACTCTGTTCACTTCTTTCAGCATCTTAACCAATAATCAGGGAACATAAGTATGATTCTTAGTTCCATCTACTATGCCTAGTTGTTGTGCTTGGCAGGACATGGTGGCTTCCTATTGGCATGTCAAACAATCAGTTTTAGGTATCCAACGAACGAGTTTATTAATTGAAGCATGAAATACTTCATAGTTGGACTGCCTGTTTTTTATTATATCTAATTGATCCATCCTATGAAATGGCAACCAAACAATGAAGAAGTTATAGCTTAGATTTGAGGGATGAAACTAAATTTATTTTCAATACAATAATGCTTGGTGGGAAGCAGCTTTTGGCTATTACAAACTCTCTTGTATGGTTACTTATAAGCCGTTTTCTCTGGAAGGTATGAGGGCCTGGACAAGTTTATAAGGGTGAAGCTTCAACTACAACCAAAATCAGCTCGTTTCATTGCTGCAAAAGTTGCAGCCGATGGATTAATTTTTGGTCCATTTGATTTATTGGTGTTCTTCAGTTACATGGGATTTGCTACTGGAAACAATGTTGCTCAAGTGAAAGAAGGCCTGAAGAGGGATTTCCTTCCAGCCTTGATCATGGAAGGTGGTGCATGGCCGATACTGCAGATAGCCAATTTTCGCTATGTGCCAGTGAGGTACCAACTTCTCTACGTCAACGTTTTCTGCTTGTTAGACAGTGCCTTCTTATCATGGGTTGAGCAACAAAAGGATGCTCCATGGAAGCAGTGGTTCACCTCTTTTCTACCTTTGAAGGGAAAAGGCGGGCAGACTAGATTATAATATTTTCGTATCTTCCATGTGTTACCTCGTCGGCATCAAATTTTCAAGTTAGTGTCTAAACATGGGTGTAACATTCAAAAATATTGCAAATAACTTTGAAATCCGGACAAGTTAGAAATTGAGCTCTCGACCAATTGCTTCTAATTGCCACTGTCAATCGTTTGCTCCTTCAACCTTGGAGGTTTTGGTTAATGGTTTATAGCCAAGATTCCATATTTTTGACAGCATATGTAGAGAGGATAACATACTGTAGCTGCTAAACATTGAGTGGCGGCTGAAATGTCTTT
The DNA here is from genome assembly GCA_027563885.1 of Erythroxylum longipes. Taxonomy (NCBI): domain Eukaryota; kingdom Viridiplantae; phylum Streptophyta; class Magnoliopsida; order Malpighiales; family Erythroxylaceae; genus Erythroxylum; species Erythroxylum longipes. Next base: position 35,067,186 of record JAOQMS010000008.1, on the reverse strand, counting down.
CACATGATGTACCAGTAGATAAACTTTTTTGACGTATTGACGCGATAAAAAGTCTTGATCTGATCAATTTCGTACAACCGTTCACCAGACTATAAAATTAATTGAATGTAGTAGTCAAAAATCTAATTATCGCTTGTCGGAAACTTCTCATTAAGGATTATAGACCTTCAAGGGTAATAAAGTATGGACAGTATTGGAAAGGCTTAGTAAATGAGGCATCCGCCAATCGGTAGAGAAGAGGGATCGAGCCAGACAACAACGTGAAGCTCTTGACGAAAATGGCTCCAGAAAGATGAAAACATTTCCTGGAACACAGGCTACATATTTCTGTTGTATTACGTAAAAGAAAATATTTATATTCTTGAAATATCATGTATATAGTAATTAGTGAATAATCAAGGGTTGCAATATGTGTAATTTCTCAATGATCATTGAATAACTTAATTTGTATTCTCATATTTAATTATATACTAATAAATTATTTTAAAAAATAAAAAATAATTAATCAATTAATAAGATCTGAAATGGAAACAAATCACGACAATAACATTTAGAGGCTGTAGGCATCTCAATAAGAAAAAAAGATATATATAATTGTGTTAGAAAGCTTAACAAAATTTTTTGAAATCATTTTTACCATTGGTTGGAATTTTGGACTTTCTCTACTAAGATCAATGACCCGCAAACAAGTTGCTAAAATGGAGAAAATTCTACTTGACAACCATATCTATATATAATTATACTAGAATATATTTCATTTGATATCATACTCTCTTTAATCCAATTGAGTGATAGAAGATGCAAATATCTTATGCTTTATTTTGGAATATCCTTAAATTCCTTTTCCGCTATATCACATAAATACAACCGTTCAAAACAAGGTTGAATATCTTTGTATCTCCTTTGTTTGTTTATTTGATATGCTAAACCCATTCCACTATCTTTACATAGTTATTTTTCATGCTTCTAATCTTGGAATACCAACAATTAAAAAACAGATGAGTCTAGATTTTTAAATTCTAGTTGCATAACTTATAATTGTTGATACTGAGAATGTTGCTCCTAAGCCTATCATAGTGTTGAGCCTTTGCTTAATCACTAGCTACAAGTTGAATAAATCTTTAGACAAATTTTTGCTAAACTAAACTAGCTTCCTCTATGGAGCTGTCTAAATAGATGCTTTGAAGATTTGCATATAAGTTTTGTTTGGGAAGGTATCAGAGCTATGTCTTTTCTACATTATTTTATCATCAATCTTTTGAGTAAGTCTGTAAGTAGGGATTGCAGTTATAATTGAAGAGAAATCTCCATAGGTGTAGTCTCACTCTTCATCCAATACGATCACCTGCACTTTGGTCTTAGAGGAATTATGTACTTGAGATTATAAATTTTTGGGTAGGACCTCGTTCATTGCAATTGCCGAATCAAAAGGAAGTTGATTTTCTATTACCAATGATTTTATCTTTTAACAAAGTAAATCTGTCATTTTCAGCATTTGATTGAGAGTCAAGAGTAGTAAGTTTCTCATTTTTAGCATTTAATTGAGAGTCAAAAAGCTTTTCAATTTAGATTCAATACCCGAGAAGCTCTTTAGTATCTAATTATGCATCCATTTAACCTAAATTGGTTTGTAATTAGTAAATAGTTTCCATATCCTCTTGGATGATAAGATTTTATTCGTGCTCCTTATAGAGTTAATAACTAAAATACCCTCTTCCTTAGGAGCACAGATCTTAGAACATTTAACTTACTTTGCAAATGAATTAGTTGACTTACTAAAACATAGAAAGTTTTTTAAGAACCTCTTAATTGATTTGAACATATTCTAAGGAAGAAAAAAGTGAAAACTCTAATGGATATAAAGATTATTAAGCATTGCAATGATCAACTAAGTTCTAAATGCATAAGAAAATATTCTAATACTCTTTTTTTTTTGGTAAATTGAATCAAACAGGGCTTACAATCACTAAAGGAGATTCTTTTAGTTGAAATTAATATTTCCAAGCACTTGAATGGAAGCTATAGGTGTCTGAGTCCAGATAAGATAGAAAATTGGGCAAACATTTCCTTTGAATCTACAAAGAGATATATATTGATCTTGCTATTATTAATAGAGATCCCTGACTGCCTATTAAACATATGTAGAGAATCTATCAAAATTTTAATTGATCTGGGGACAACATCATATAATAAATTAAGATCATCTTCAAATTTTAGGCTGAAAAGCTTTAGTTTCTTGTAGTTGTGATGGTACTTGAACCTTTTCACTTATTCAATATTGAATTCAATCAGTCTAGTCAAAGTTTCATTATGTAACATAAACAAGTAAAAGGATAATAGATCTCTTTGTCTTAATCCTTTGGCTTTACTGAAAGCCAAAATAGGGGTCCCTATTTTCTAAAACAATAAAAGATGAAGTAATGGTATATTATTCCATCCATATAAGGAATTGATAAGGAAAGAAAAAACACATTAGTGTGTTAACTAGGATCCTCCAGTTGATAGAATCAAAAGTTTTAAGGAATTTAATATTCATATAACAATTTTTTTTAGAGATCTTTAACTTTTATAGCTCTTGAATATTTCTTGTTCTAGCATCAAATCATCATATAAGCTCCTACCTCATATGAAAGCAAATCATGATTGAACAAATCCTTTTTATAACTATATTTTAGTTATTTCAATGAACCAGAGGCTTAATCATTGCTTGATGATTACATTAAAGGCTTATCACATATAGTTCATCATATTTAAGAGAAAATTTGGTTTAAGTTTAAAGTGAACCTTCCTGATGCATAAAAATACTTTTAAGGAACTTTTGAAATAGTTTTGAATGAATTACTTTTCAAAAGAATGTTCTTTGAAATTTGGAAGAACTTGAAATTTTTATTTTAGGAGGTCTGGTCAATTTAGGTCTAGGTTGACTTATGTTAGGATTTTAAAGTGGTTTGTGCATTCTATACATATAATAATAGACCAATGTAGCATATTGGTCGACTAGTATCCTTGAAAGAGATACATTTTATCTACTAAGAGTTTATACAAAAATATTGTTTGATATATGGTAAGGTTATATTATGCATGTTTATAAGGTCTAAATTAGTTCGTAATTTAGCACTTGTATAACATGCTTTATTTGAATTATATGATGTTTCTCTTGTTTGCTTTAATTAAATCCTAGATTTGAGTGCATTATTCTCCATAATTATACGATATGAGAGAAACTAAATTCAATAGGAAGATAAAAAGATGGGGAAAAATTTTTATAGAAGGCATTGCAGATCACTTCAAGCTTGAATCTGTCTAAAGCTTGAGAAAGTTGGTTGATATAATGATAGTAAATACTGGCATTAGTTTCATGTTGGTGTTAAGCCCTCATTTTACAATGGATGGGAAAAGTTTAAGATACAAAAGTAAATTGGTGCTAGAGTGGTATTTGTGATTGATGTTGCACTCATAAGTGCTTACACACGTAACGTTCTAAAAGCCAAATGGAATTATATGGATGTTGGTTAGATGCCAGACTCATGCACAAATTATAAGGATACACAAAGAAACCTAATTTTATTGACCTTATGACTCTATTATATAACCATAGCCTATAAATAGTCTTATTAGGGTTAATTAGAGAGGACTTTTACAGAGATCTTTGGACAACACTTTTTTATTGTGTGTTAATTTTAAGCTTTCGTTATATCAAGGAGAGCTTTAGAGCAAGATTGGGAGAGGATTCATGTCAAATTGGATACAATTGGGGATACCATGTTCTATCTTTTATTCTTTACTTTTTTTAATGAGAAGATTGTTTTGTTTTTTGTTTTGTTTTCATGATGTTTGGTAACTAAATCCTTGACTAGATTTAGGGATATAGTTACTGTGAGATATTTCAATTATTAATGTATGATTCATTATTAGTTTGGTTGAATTTATTCTCTTTGACCTTAATCATAGATTTACGACTAAACATCATATACTTAATTTTGGGAATTGTATAAAGGACCAAAAGGTGAAGTATAATCCATGTACTAATACAATGATCATCTAGATATAAAGATAAAGGTATCCTAGATAAAGGTGACAACTAATAGATTAATTATGCTTAATGAGTTTGATTAGGTGTTAGACATCAAAGGGTGGTAATTTCATAATTAGATGTAGCCGTGTACCTCAAGAGAGGACATAGTTACTTTAGGTTAATTTTTATTTCAACTTTAATAATCAAATTTACATGATAATTTAAATTCTCATAAGTGGTTACCAATACCATGACATTTTATTATCATGATTC
>JAOQMS010000008.1:35019842-35051735 GCA_027563885.1 Erythroxylum longipes | reverse complement strand
GGGTAATGTATTTATAGTTATTGTGTGATCGAGCAAATTCTTGCCTATATGTGTGTGCATGTACAATTTGCTTGTTAACAAATTTTGTGATTATTGAAAATGCATGTGACTTATGAATTTTGATTAAGTTATGCCATTGAAATAAGTCATGGCATTCTGTTTGAATGAAAAGATAAACATGCATAAAAGTCTGAGCATATGATTAAATAAATATGTGCTTTGTTTGGGCGAGAGTGGAACCATTTTGTTCGTTACGTGCACGTTGACAAGAGCCTTCTTCCGGCTGCTCGCTTATGGCATATGAGCTCCGAAAAAGGACTCATTCTGTTCATAGTGTAAACTTCGGTTTCTCCATTCTATTTCCATGGAACCCTCGAGCCATTTTTTTTTGCATTGCATCTTTAAATTGTCAAGTATGATGCACTTGGATATTATGCGTTCTGTATTAATCTACTTACTTGAAAATGTTTGAATTGTTTAGTACCTATACATATATATGCTTGAATTTGTGCTAATTACTGATGGCTATAAATATATTAGCCACTGAGCTGTGTAGCTCAGCCCCTTTTCTTCCCTCCTCAGGTGCAAACCACGATAGTGATCCTTGCAAGGCATCGAAAGCTCCACAATAGTTAGAGTCTTTTGTACTAAGTCAGTGATTTTGAATAGCTCATTCAGCATATTAGCATTGAGCATCTTTTATATTTTGTTTTAAGTTTTGATGTGTATATTGACTTGTAACAAACTCTGACTGTGTTTAAAAATGAAAAAGTGAGATTGAATTCCTTTCTGTGCATGATTTTGTTATATTTGAAGAGTGGGATAATGAAACGTACATGTGCATGTTCTTCTCTGTTGAAATTGCCAAGGTTGTTTGTATTAGAATAGCAGGTTAGAATTGGAGAGATTATGTTCTGAACGCAAGAGAAAATATAGAGGAAAAGTATCGTCTGTGATGACGTCACACACAGACGCAGAGGGAAATATAGAGGACGAATATCGTCTGTGATGACGTCACACATAGACGCAGAGGGACATATAGAGGAAGCGTATCGTCTATGATGACATTAGAACACAGACGACACGTCAGCACACAGACGACACGTCAGAACACAGAAGTAAGAATTCATCTGTGATGACACGTCATAAGGCAGACGATAGAATACAAACGATAAAACACAGACGATAGGGGTGGTCAACCTAGAAGATAAGTCAACTATAGACGATAGAACCCAGATGATAAAAACACAGACCATAGTCAAACACAGACGATAGACCAATCACAGAAGAAGGAGTTAAGAATTTATGCAAATTGTCTCGAAGCGTGTATAAACGCAAATGGGGGACTCACCCATGCTATCCTTCGACATATTTAGGCTTAAATGGAGATGAGCCTAAAAAGGGTTAGATTGGAATGCAAGTGTTTGTGTAAAATGTCTGGTATCCGAATGCGATCGTTGGGCTCCAGAAACGAGGTCCGACATCTTGTGGTATCAGAGCATGAAGATGAATAAAAAATGGTTAAGATGTTTTTCATTGGATTATGCCACATTATATGACTCCGGATAGTTAGCTAATAATGGTTCTTTAAAATAGCCCTACAAGGTAATAAGCTCGCGTTTTATGATATTCAGGATAGTCGGGCTCCAAAAACGGGGTCCAACAGTCATACATCTCCTTTAACAGTTGCTTCCACAAGCTACCAAAACTCGGCATATACACTTGACTACTCTTAGTCATCAACAACCCATAATCATCGAGTCAAAACTTGCACACAACACCTTCCTTAACTTGTGAGATCAACTTACAACATATGATGTCCAATGGAGCTGCAGCTTTAATTTGCTCCAACAAGCTCGACTCCACCATAATAATGGAATATAAGGTCATGAACACCTCTTCCGACTGAAGTCATCCACCACATTGTTGTGCCTCCTCAGTTTATATTCCCATACGAAGTCATATTTAGCAAGGAGCTCCTACCACTGTGTTTGCTTCCTGGAAAACTTCTTTTAGGATCAACATTGTCAGTACAAACAATGAATCTGGTTCCCAACAAATATACTCTCCATGTCTTAAGGCAATGCACCATAGCGAGCATCTCCTTCTCATACATTGAGTGCTGCTACTCTGCACTGTTAAGATTTCGGCTCTCAAATGCTACGAGATAACCCTTTTGTATTAGAAATCCACCAATGGTTTTGTCCATGTGTACCTCAAATGGAAGATCAAACTCTGGAAGCTTCAACATAGGTTAGGTTGAGATAACGACTTTAAGTATCTCAAATGCCTCCTGACGCACATCTGACCAACAAAACTCTTGCTTTTTCTTCAGCAAGTATGTCAATGTCGCCACTTTCTTTGAGTATCCCACTATAAATCATCAATAACATTGTCATGGGAACTGCCACTTAACTATTTCCTTCACATTATTCGGATCCATCCTAACTTAACCCTTGCTTACCAAGTGACCTAAGAATCTGATCTTCGACTATGCAAACTCACACTTCTCCATCTTCACGTAGAGCTTGTGTTGCTTCAGCTGTTCAAACACTTTCCTCAAGTTATCCGTATATTCTGCAATGTGTGTACTATACACACGATGTCATCGAGATACACCACCACAAACTCATTAAAGAAATCATACAACACATTGTTCATCAGGTTACAAAATATCATAGGGCCGTTAGTTAATCCAAATGGCATGACAAAAAATTCCTACGATCTATATCGAGTCACGCATATTGTCTTCTGCCCATTACCCTCGATTATCTACACTTGCCAATACCCACTTCGAAGATTCAGCTTTGTGAAAACTGTAGCCCTCCATAATCTGACCATCAAATCTTGAACCAGGGGAAAAGATACTTGCTTTTTACTGTACTTATTCAAAGCCAGATAGTCTACACACATCTGAAGTGTTCCAGGCCTTTAGACAGTTGGATGAACCCTACTTCTAACAGTTCACCAAGTTGTTTTCAAAGCTCCCTCAACTCCAATGGGGACATCCTATATGGGGCATGTGTAGGTGGGATGGCTCTAGGAACCAACTCTATCCTATAATCAATCTCTTGACGAGAGGGTAGTGTTTTAGGCAACTCTTTCAGTATCACATGTCGAAACTCTCTCAACAAACTTACAGTCACATATGGGATTTCTACCATATGGTCCTCATCAATCTTCCACATGGCAATGAGATAGGTCTCCATACTTTTTATCATGATGCGTTAGCATGCTCTCCTTTACTTAATTGGTTCCCTCATATGTAAGTTTAAAGTATGTCAAATTATGTGAGCCATTTCACACATAAAGACCCTATTGAATTTCTTTTTTCAATGCACAAAATAGTATGTGTATGGTCCTACTATTCGAGGAAACTAGTTTCTTATCTTGAGGATCTCATTCTTCCTGATTTGGGAACAATTTTGGTTATCTACAATTTTCATAGGAATAAAGGAACTATCATTTGAAATTATTCCTCATCTGTCTATGTTTTTGGCCATTAAGAATAATCTCATCCCAGTTTTCCAATAAATGTAATCATTGTTATCAAAGAAAGCTGGTTTGCTAATGCTTTGTCCCTTTTGGTTAAATGATGACGATAATGCTCCTAAATTTGTCATTATGATCTTTGTTATAAGATTTTGCTAGAAATGCTAGCTTCATAAACCTACTCTGATACCACTTATTAGTTACTAATGGCACCTAACAAGAAGGGGGTGATTTAGATGTTTAAAAAATTTAACAACTTTTCTAATCAATGTACTCAATTACAAAAAATCAATATAAATAAGGATGAGGAAATTGCATAATGTAAATCAATTAGACAATTAAATGATAATTTAAAGAAGATAAGGAAGAGAGAATGCAAACCGATTTATGGTGGTTTGGAAAACAATCCTTGCCTATGCCCACTTCCAAGACTTTTCTTAGAATTCTATTATAATTTTTCTTTTAAGGCGAAGAATAAACTTTGTTTAATATTTCTCATAAAGTGGAACCCTTCATACAATCTTATTCCATGGTAAATAGGAACCTTAATCCCATTTGAAACACTCCCAAGTACAACATTCAACACCCTGATGAAGGATTACAGCTAAAAAATATCTCATTTATCAATTAATAAAATATGGCTCATTCACACTAATAGGAGAAAATGATACTCAAATGGTTGAAAAACACTTTGAAATGTGTATATACAATACCCAAAATGTTTTAATGCTAAAACCAATGAGAAAATAGCTATTTATAGTGCTTTAAGACCCCAGCTATCGTGGAGCAAAGAACTAGCCATTATAATGGCTATTAACAATGCACTGGTTGGCTATTATGCATTAATAGTTCCAAATCCACTAGCCTTTAGAATACTAGTTGACCAATAGGCATATTAGTCAACTAATATGACACATTGGTCAATCAGTACATCATCCAATGTTACAGCAAATTCATGGTACATCAGATTTAACAACTTTAAAATATTGAACAACTATTATCCCAAAAAGGTTGACCACTCTCCCCAAAAATATGATTTTAACATATTCAAATGTTCAAAATTAATTTGTTTAATCCAATTATAATTGAAACACTCTCCTAAAGAGTGTTTGAAAGATCAAGAAGTTTTTCTATTAAAGTCAAACGCTTTAATTCCTCTTGATAAATGTAAAGATTCATATAATGAAGTGAAATGAAATGTTCACGCATAGTGAGCCTTTTAGAACATCAAATTAACAAAGTGAGATTACAATTAATATTACAAACTAAAGAAGGACTTTGATAAACCTTGACCTTCTTTTATTCTTAGTTTGATCTTCACTTCGATGATCGTAAACTTCAACTTCTCTTTATCCACTCCATAAGTTATCTTCTTCAGTTTATAACTTCATTTTATTCTTATATTGTTTTTTACCAAAATAATAAGCTCATTAGTAGTAATTATGTTTTGTTATCATCAAAACACTTAGTAGAACCTCTCTTGGTTCAACATACTAATTAGACTTTATCCAATATCTCATATCAGTCTTTATTTGTTAAACATCTCATATTTAACCATAAAGTTTCTTAAACTTTACAAACAAGTTGACCTTGATTAAAATATATTTTTTCTCTTTAACATGTTTTTTTGCTTGTAACATATTAGATTCCTAAATTTCTTGGTAATAGATAGAAGTTATAAATCTAAATCTTATTTAGTATTAGATAAAATAAACTCATTTATTTCATCTTTAGATCTCCAAGCAAACACTTTATATATATATAAGTCAAGATTGATGTCTGATAATAAATCATGACTACCCAACTATTTAAGAATATCAAAGTGATTTTAATTAACCTTTCTATGAATAATTTTTTATATATAATTCAATTATTTCATCATGCAATGTTTCAATTAAACATAAAACATGAAATTAATTTCTACCTTATTTAAGTCCAATCATTTTAGTTCTCCACTATTAGTAATTAACTTCATTAATGACAGTAGAAAACTATTTTCAAAGTATCATTTTACCTTGACCAAGGAGTCAATACTAATCAAGAAAAATGGAATATTCTCTCTAATTACTTTAGGATAATGAATTATATATCGATCGCTCAACTACCTTTATATATTTAATACTATATATAATTAATATCGAATCTACTATCCTTGGCTATAATATGTTATAATTAGTATCAAAACATAATAATTCTTATATGAAATACTATCTTAAGTCAAATGATCATTTATACATTCATCGCCAATAAGAATTTGAATAGACAAACAAGTCATGTTCCAAACGAATTTCTTGTATGATGTCAATTTAATAAACTTGTTCTCTAAAAATATTCACACATTTGTTTAAACAATTTTATTTTTTAATGTATGAGATCGACCACTTCTTTTTTAAGGAAGAAACATAACATATATTGATTTTTTTACGCTCTATTAATGTCCAATTTTAATATAACAATAACTAAAACCGACTTAAAAATAATACATAATTGTCATGTGAATCTCGTAAGTATAATTTAATTATACTGTTATTTCTATTGTATATATATTCTATGAACTTTATCATATATATTTGAATATATATAAATGCCTATAAATAATATGTCATTAAATTACAAGTAACTGATTAGCTGTAAAATATAAACCAACATTCTAATCCTGTTAAATTAAGAATGGAGCCTTACTCATAGAAATTCCACATCAAAACTAGAATACGGTGATGAAGATGAAGGGGCCGTGGGAAAAGAGAACAGAAAACAAAGTAAGCGTTACAGTATGCTCCACAATGTTAATTTTCAGCCTCTTCTACCCACAATTCACTACAGATACCATTGTCTAAATAAGCCCTTACTTAAGAATGAAACAACGAAAGCAATTGAAATCATGAGTACAATGGAAAAGCGAGTTGTATGTGGTACGAAATGTGTGACATCCAGAAAGGAACACAGATTGAGACCAATGAAGAATAATAAGGTAATAACAGGCAATAGGAGAATTTATACTTTCAAATATAGTATACACTTTCTTCTCGAAGTTGGAGTAATCCTGAAAATTAACTACTAAAAATGTCAATTTGGTCTTCATCGAAGCAACATTGTACAGATTATAGAAATGAACTATGGCCGCCCCCAAGTGGCACTTTCGGCTTGAACTCGCAAGAAACTTCCAAACAAGGACAATTGCTGAAGCCAATGCTCTGAAACAATCAAAAGTTTATTAGTTATTGATAAATGTAAATATATCACTTGGCTCCGGAAATAAAAGGGTAACTTACAGGGATGCTCAGTAAGTATCCACCACGATTGACTAGTACCGGTAGGCTTCTTCTAGCCGCAACTGGAATATGTTTCAATAATTGCAGAGCTTTTTGTGCTGACAACTTAAGATAATCAAAATAGATGCTTTCCTTAGGTATCTGCAGTGTGTTTTTGTGAATGTAAAATTTTTGCTGATGTAAATCTTCAAAATTTGAAGATTTGGACAACATGCCAAGATACAGCCAGTCAGGTTCAATCAAGTGTCGCACTTCAAGTGCCAAGTCGTCGCAAATCTTGCAAGAGCAGAAAAGATGGCACCTACTCTCCACTCGCACATTCCAATCACAATCATCTTTCTCAGGAACCGAACCAACAGAGATGTCCTTTCTTATCTCCCATGTCACCAAGAATCTATTCATGAAATATAAACTTTGACCAGGGAGAAGTGATTCACTTGTAGGTGCTATGGTAGTTTCAACCTGATCCTTCAAGTCCTGATCAACATTATCTTCAACTTGAGGCCTAAAGTATTTGATTTCGTCCCTTTGCAATAACAGAACTTTCCCATATGTTGATTCACTTATGATATTAAGCCTTTTAGCTTCAGCAAGTACTGATCTAGATGTTACATCCAAAAAATATGCATCTGCTGAATCTGGAACAACATGGTCAGAATATACTTTTCCAGCAGCTACGATCTGTGCTATATCGCTAGGAAAGTTCTGCCTTTGTCCTCCACTAGAATGACTATGAAACAATTTCGACTTGGAAGGCAAAGGACAATCAACAGAACAGCAAACCAAGACCTTTGTTCCCTTGGATCCTGGAGCTGGACAGAGATAGCATCCAGCTGCTGTAAAGGACGTCTGAAAGATAACAAAGGACAATCCTTGATTGTGTGAGCAAACAAAGATGGCAAACATTTGTATTAAAAGATAAATGCAAAAATTTTAGTAGAGAATGATTGGGGAACATGATCGAATCTGCAGTATAAACCAGCTAGGCAGATATATGACGAGACATTTTCTTTCGTCAGCGATTCTGTGCTGTCTGTCTACAAATGAACTTATTGGTACCCTTTTATATTTCTGGTTGGATTAATTTAGTTTCCAACTTGTAAACAAAAGCAATGAGGAGGAACAAAATAAGGCACGTCCTTTTGCATATTTCAGTTAAAAACTCCTTTCAGCATATTTGTGTTATGCAGTCACACTTAAGATCTAGTACTTTTTCAGACTGCATAATATTACAATGCAAGGTAAGGAAATAGCAGAGAGATTCCTTAGCATCTTATAACTTAATGCTTTAATAAGAATCCTTGGCATATCACTGACTTAAATTTAACACGCCACAATTGTGTCTAGTTCCCCATCTAAGCTAGGAAAAGAAATGCAAATACGAAGAGGTGAAATTTACTTTACCTTGCATGGAAAAGAACAAAAATAGTTTACCAGCAGTTTCGAAGTACTGCCTCTGACAGGCCTGTGTCTTTGAGAGATAAACTGACAGAGTAAGATAAAAAGTAATCAAAAACTATCCCCAAACAACACAGCAAAAAGTTCCCCCAAGAGAGGGATTATGCTGTTAACAGACATTGTAAGATAACAATTACCTGCACGACCAATGAAATGAATTTTGAGAGGCACATTTCTGCAAGTATAGATGGATCAAGGATCTCTAAATCAACAACAGCATATCCCTGCTGCTTATGAAATAATTGCAACCCTCCAATATTGATAAAAAAAGAAGAAAAGAGCAGAAACAGTTAATTATTAGATCACAATAAAAACCTGCGGACAAAATTTCTTGAAAGCAGAGCTGCTAGGTGTAGAGAATATAAAAATATATGTTCACGACTCCAATGTAAGCTTACATCCATAATAATCACTGCCTGATTGATCAAATTACGACAAATCTGGTCAACATAAGCACGTGTCTTTCGGCAGGCAGTAATTATACTTTGCAGCTCAGACTGGAAGGTACCTGAAAAATAGAGGCCAACTTTTTAGATTAAGCTTCATCAGAGAAAGAGAAAATTTTCCTACCTCCAAATTAGGGTACAATGTGCAATGAATTTACAAAAGCTATTTCATTGTAAAAATAGCACAAAGCTCAAGCTTATGCCATTTAGGACATCAACACAACACAAGTATTTCATAGTTGAACCTGCACATAGGTACAACTAAATACACGCTTAAACTATGTCACATCTTACAGTACTCACATGAAGATAAAGTTCTTAATGATGTCCGAATCCTATTCCGAGCATACAATAGGCTTTGATTTGTTGGGTCTTCCACCCACTCCAGCGTACCTGCTTGGCATACCTGCCAAAATGAATACATATTATAAATCAAAGTCTGTTATTACAAGAACTTGAACAAAAAATTCTCTCCATCTTTTGAACTTACTTTATACAAGTCTTCTTTTGAGAAATACAAGAGTGGACGAACTATAAGTATGCCTTCATTCTTTGAGAATGGGGCACTTGAATTTGTGCTTGACAAAAATACTTGAGAAGTAAATGCCATGCCAGAAAGTCCAAGAACACCACTATTGCGGGACAGTCTGAGTATGAACAACTCGGCCTGCATGTCAAAAGAATCCATTGTAGTTCAAGTATGTATAATCCATCAAGGCCATAATCGAGAGATAAAACCACACAATAGTTATCATCATACAAAATTTAAAACTCTTTGGGTATAAACATGGTTTTCTTCATTATTGATCCACATGTACAGTTAGGCAGTAATGTACAAATGAAAACTTAAAGGAAAATGCCACGGTTCACACCTGGTCATCTGCATGATGTGCAATGAGTAGCACACTGATCTGCTGTTTCATGCAGATGTCCTGAAATATTTGATACCTGAATTTCAGCAACATCAAAGATAGCATAATTATATGATCAGACTTAATATCAAAAAAGAAAAAGAGAACAGTCAGACAGGAGACAGATAGAAAGGCATCATCGGATTATCATTTCAACAGCAGGAAAAGAAAAAATAACCTCATATTTCGAGCATCTTCTTGCAAGTGGCCCTGTTTAGGTCTCCCATTGGGCCAGCTACAATGGGCAATTTCATTTCTGATTCCTAATCATTCTCCATGTTAGTCATCTTACCTTGAAGAGATCAACCATTCGATGAGCAAATTACTGAAAGTAAGCTTACCCATTTTAGAAACACGGCCTGAAACAGTCCCTGCCTCATCGTTACTATCAGCACGTAAACCATGATCAACAATAATAGCCAAAAGCCCATCAATTGAATCATCGCGGGCGGAAACAGCATCAGAACTGCCTTTTTTCCAGCTAGCAGTTAGGTAACAAAGCGCCATGCTGTCAGGACCACCAGATACTCCTAAAGCTGAAATTTTGAACAACAAGGGAAACACCAAATTTTTAAGTCGAAGTCATAACGTTTCCAATTCCAATCCTTATCCCGTAATGCCCCATACAATGAACAGTTATCAAACACCATAAGTCAACTGAAACCTTAACACTGCAAATTGATATTAAAAAAAAAAGAAAGAAAGAAATGCATTAGGTTCATCCATGTTGATCTTTTGCCTCCACCACCAAAATAGCCAAAGAGTAAAGATTTATCAATTTTCTGGGTTCACCTAAAGTTTTCAAGAACTAACCGCAAAAGCATAAGATAAGCCAACTTTTCAAGAAACCGCAAACAATAATATCGAGAGCACTTACTCTGTAAATTCACAAAAATAATTCTAAACGATCAAAAGAAATTTAGCAAGCTTCAGCGCAGAACATTCCCACTACAGCTACCAAAAATAGTTTCCTTAATATTTCGATTTCCCATGAGAAACAACCAAAAAGCAATATTCGGAAGATGACAAGTAGAAGATAGAAGTTGAAGACTGACCAATACGGTGGTGGGGTTGAAGACCAGCCATAGCCATCCGCCTGGAGAAGTCCTCCTTGTACTTGGCCATGGCGACATATTCTCGGGCAAGACCAACACAACACCCGCCGCAAAACAACCGACAAGGAGATACGCGGACAAGACAAGGACGATAACAACGGCCTGAAAATGATGGGTTTTTCCTGGAAAGCCGAAGGAGAGCTATGAAGGAGGAGGTGGCCTTATCGTTGCAGGAGGCAGTGGCCGTTGGTGAGAGGATGAGCCCTCGCGCCATTTCTCTTCATTTACTACTACTACCTGCACAGAGACGGAGCTCCAATACGTACCTTAAGGCTTTGATGACCGACGTCGCGTCTCTTATGTGCTGTGTTCTAGCTTATCTTCAAGTTATTTTTTTGTTTAATTAGAGAAAAAAAATTCCTAATAATTTAAAATATTTTTTGGAGAGAAAAAAAAATTTATATAGCGAAAGATTAGTCCATTTAGATTTTTAAAACTAAGTCTTTTAGAACTGACGCTCAGAGACTTTGTTTTAAACTTTTATAGTAATAAAACCTCATTTAAGTATTGAAAAGATAAATATAAGTTTATTAATGTTCTTCATATTTATAAGAAAATTAGAACATATAACATATATTGCTACTCGAAAATTGAATATTAATTTAGTGGTTTGCACTAAACCCGAAAAAAGTTAAAAAATTTTAAAATCAATATTAATTAACGTTTTAAAAGAAAAGATGAAAATTAATTTAACAAAGTTAAATTAAAATTTACTTGAAGGAATGGTTTATTAACTTTTATGCAAATAAGGAAAATTTAATTAATTAAAATGTTTAAGGTAAGATACGAGGACAAGCTTTGAAGTAATTGATAAGGTTACTTATTTATAATAAAAAGTCACAAATTCGAGTTATGAAAACAACTTCTTTATAAAAAGCAATGAGAAGACTACGTACAATTGATGTCCTTGTGCACTAAGGTTGTTATTGTTGTCGTTGGGATTTAAGGTGAGATACGATAGGTGCTTAAATATTATAAGTTAAGAAGTTTATTAAGCAAAACATTAAATTTGACAAGTGCATTTTACATTAACATTGAAAAATTTGATTGAGTTTTTCTCCATTCTATACAAAAGACAAAGGCAAAAGAGAATGGTGAATCTTTAAAGCCTTTCCATCTATCTTATCTTTTTAATACTAAGACTTCATTTTTCCATATAAAATCAGCATTATCTTATAGGACTTGTCTTTCATGTAACTGTCTATTTGGTTTTATAAATACTTCAGTCAAGCTCTAAATTGCAAAATAATTATAATTAGGCAATTTTAGACAATTTGATAATGTTTCTTAAATTAGGCGTAACTTTCTTATCCAATCATTAATTAAGATGATCAAAGATGCTATAAAAATCTTTATAAAATATTTTAAAACTTTCATGGTTTGAATTTTGAGAGAGAGTTTTAAACACAAATTCAAAGAAATATGTGTCTTAGACCATATTCATTATGGAAATGCCTATTTAAAGATAGAAACCTTAGCTAAAAGAACGTTAAGTAGTTTTAGTTTGGTTTTATGTTATGGTTAGCAACCCTTATAGATAGGGAGAGGGAGAGACAGAGAAGCTCTATAACACATCGCACATGTAGACGTTCTCAAAAGAACTTGCTTAAAAATTTGACTTAGAAATTTATATTAAGGATTGAATGGGGTAGTAGAGATTGACACATATGATTGTTCTAATATCAAGGCAATCTTTTATGAAGTTTCACATAACTTAGTGCATTCTTAGAGGTATTAATAAGATATAATTGAAGTATAAGTGATTATATGTCAAAAGGTGATGATTGATTACTCTAGAATACTTTGTTGATCACAAAATATAATCTTTAAATAACTAAATCGAAAGTTCAACTTGATGCTAGGGAGAATTATAATCTAAGTGCTATATCATATTTGATTTCTTTCATTATTTACTTGTTTGTTTGTATCTAGAAATAACTTAATCGATTTAGTTTAATTAACTTTTAGATGAATTAACTATTTTCTTAATTATTGAATAAATAAATAGTAAGAGGAATAACTTAGTATCTACTTTATCATCATATAATTAAGCAAAACAATGAGTCTATTTGCCAATAGTCTTGTACTAGGATAATAGAGAAACTATCAATCAAGTTTTTGATATCATGACAGGGATATAAGTAATATTAAAGAGACTCGATCATTATTAACCTAAACGTTTTTTGTTTATTTCCTTTTGTATATTATTTTATTTAATACCAGCTCTTTGTTTTTCTACTGGATGTTGTTCTATTTTTAGATTTGGCTAACCTGTTAATATAAAGGGAGGGAGGGGGAGGGAGAGAGAGAGTATGCTAAGCCAGCACTTATAGAGATGTAGTCCAACATAGCTAGGCTGATAGTTGTAGAAAATAACTTTGAGATCACATTGGGCATTATCCAAATGTTGCAATAATTTGTACACTTCAATAATCTACTAGATGAAGATCCCAATAAGCACATAGCCAACTTCCTAGACACATGAGACACATTCAAGATTAATGAAGAAATCATATAGATGCTATAAGGTTAAGATTGTTACCATTCTCATTATGGAATGAAGCAAATGAGTGGTTAAATTCTTAATTTGTTCTGCAATCACTATATCGGAGAATTTAACAGAGAAGTTCTTGGAAAAGTACTTCCTACCAGTAAAGAATGTAAAGCTTCAATACAACATTTTCTCTTACTTATAACGATGAGACACCATTTCAGTTATGGAGAGATACAAGGACTTGTTAAGAAGGTCCCTATACTCCGGTTTACCTATATAGTTATAAATTTTCTATATGGTTTAGACTATGCAACAAAGTAGATGATAAATGCAATAACTAAAGAAACTTTAAATAACAAACTTTAGAAGTTATCCTATGGCCAATTTAAGAGATGGCAAAGAATTTCTATCATTGAAAATCAAGTAGATCATTGGCATATAAACCACAAATTTACAAAAATATGGATTCAATTGCTGCATAGTAGCTTAGATGAAAGCATTGATAACCTAAACTAAGTACCAAGACCTAAATGTTATAGTATGAATGGTGTAGGATGGATATAACATCAATAGTTGACAAATTGGAAATTCCTTTCTAGGAAAACTAAACAAGTTGACTATTTAGGGAATTGCCATCAACAAAATAATAACCCTTACAATAAAATCTACGATCTAAGTTAGGAAAATGATTGTTTATTTTCCTAAGCCAACATTGTAACTATAGTCAGCACAAGCAAGTACAATTCAATCTCATGAGGGCTATTGACTAATTACTAACTATTTATAAACTTATTAAACTAAACCAACAATTATGAATGATTGAATAAAAAAACAAAATAAATCAATCTAAATATTTTTAAAAAATTAAGATCAAGAATATATCAATCTATAGATGAGCTAGAATTAGGTAAGAAATCCCCTAAGACTTTACCATATTAAGCTTCATCTTGATTTAGTGAATACTTTTAATTTCTTAGACTAGTAAGAATTTTTAACTTAGATTATATTATATACCTTAGATTATATTATATCTTGAGACTTACAACCCCTATTCATAGGTTACTCAACTAAAATCCCTTTTGAATCAAGACAACCTAAGAATGAATTAATTTGCTTTATAAACTCTCTTAATAAATTTTACCCTAACTTAAGAAGATCTTACGAATTTCTCTCAAATAGCTCATGCTTAATGCTCTTTATCTATGTCGTGATCTAGCCACACATCTTATCTCTTGACTCTTGATGAATGAATCAAGAGTCTTTCACTTTCACTTCGTCAATTCAATCAATTATAAAAACAAGGATAAGAAAGCTAGAATTTTATTAAATTAAAGATAATATAAAAAATTACATCTTAGGTTTATCCTACCTAAATCTATAACCTATTTAGCTCGTAATTAAACAAAGAATAGTAATAAAGAAATAATAAAAGAAAAATAAAAAGAAATATTTATTTCTAAATATTGAATCTTTAGAGGATCTTGTTGGAATCTTGTTATATCTTCAAAGAATGACTTTATCTCGATCAATAACTGATGTAAAACAACTTCGTGTCGACTTCCCACTTCTTTCTTACCATTTCTTAGCCAAAAAGATCTTTTCTTTTATACCTTCTTTTTCTTTAAATATTAAACCTAGTCTTTTAATGAGCTACATGTCCTTAACATGGGTCTGTATAGATAACTATTGTTTCACTTATAATTCTCTAAAATTCTTTATTGCTAACACGGGACCTACACTATGTAAAGTATCATGTTCTTTATCTAAGGAGTAACATGCAGGTATGTAGGGATGTAAAGGAGAAGCAAAAGTGACCATCTTGTAACATGGTGTTAACATGGTATCATATAAGTGCCATGTTCAAGTGTCCTCCAAATCTTCCAAATTTACTTCAAGTCAATCAAATTCTTCTTTAGTTTTACTTATTTTTCTTATATGGGTAGAAATAACACCTAAAGTGAAAACAATTCTGAATTTATATACCATTTCCTTTAAATTCATACAAAATACAAGAAATTTACTTTATAAATAAAGGTAATATATGACTAGCATACATCAAACTCTCCCACATTTAAGTTGTTGCTTTTCCTTAAGAAAACTAATTCCGTCATTCAAAATAAAATGAGAGATAATCTTTGAAAAGTGTTAAACAAATCAAATATAACCTTAAAGATTCTCAATTGCTCATTCAATCATATGAGTCATCAAAATGCTATATAACCAACTGCTTGCATTAATTTATAAGTTGATTCAATTCACTTCATGGTTCTTCAAGATTCAATCTATATCATAAAATTCAATTATGTACATAAAATGAACATATATAAGATAAAACTCTTCAAATTTTAAACATATTCACACCCTTTATTTAATACCAGCTCTTTGTTTTTCTCCTCGATGTTGTTTTACTTTTAGATTTGGCTAACCTGTTTATATTATATTATATTATATATATATAAAAGAGAGAGAGAGAGAGAGAGAGAGAGAGATAGCATATAATTGTTGATGGTAAAACCTATCTACTCGTTTTACGCTCAAAAACTACAAGTAAACGGGTTGTGACTTGTAGTAAAAAGAGCGGATATCAATCCTATAGGGATTGACGCCTAGACACCACTTAATTTAGACACAACTTTGTTTAAAAAACTAAATTATAAAATGCAAATAATCTGAAAATTAAATTAAAATTAAAATACTAACGTAAACAATGGATAATACCAAAATTGCAAAAAATCTTAATTCAAGAATCTAAATACTAAAGATTACTTTTTTTCCTATTTTGTCTCTGTCCTATTTTATCGATTGAATTATGACTCACCCTAGATTTCTGAATGTACTAGTTACCCTCTCTTAAGGTGTAACTATTTATTTAACCCTAATCAAATTAACAGGAATCAATTGGACGATCTCTCAACCTACCCAATGACTCTACCAATTCAATTAGTTATCAAACTATCCTATGAGTGATCAATTGACTAGTCGAGATCTCTCTTCTAACTATTCAATTAACGTGATGATTGTTAGTTCATAGGTCGTTAACTCTTGTTATACAATCCTACATGAATTTCATCTCACTCACTCTCTCGATTTGTTGCAAGATAACAATTAAAAACAACAATCAATAAAGACAATTGCATTCAATTCAATAAAATAGGAGTTCAACATAATAGTTCCAAAAGCAACCCCTAAAATAAAATCAGCCTAACATGGTCTCCACAACATCATCAACATTCAAAGAATCCATTTTTATAAAGAATAAAAGAGATTAAAATGACATAAAATTGAATAGAAAGACTCCTTCTCTTCTTTGCCAAAATCTGGAATTTTGGTGTTGATGTGCTATTTTGCCCAATCTTGATGATGATCCTTGTCTTCAATCCTTCCTCAATGCTCCAAACATGTGTTCTTCACTCAAGGATGGCGTTTCTATAGGTGGGTGTCGTCTCTCTTGAAGATGGAGGCTTAATAATGTTTTTATAGTCCAAAAATCCTAAGTTTAATGAAGCCTCGCAGATTGCCTCGAATTACAATTCTTACGTCCGTGGGAATTTCTATGATTCCCATGAGCATGGGAATTACACACAGATGCACTTCTCATTTCTTCTATGATTCCCACGTCTATGGGAATTTGCATGATTCCCATGATCATGGGAATTTGGTATAGATGCACTCTCCTTGTCTTCTCTTCTTTGATCTTTTGTTCAACCTCCAAGTTGCCCCTTCTTTCCTACACAAAAATAGTCAATTCTTACCCTCAATTAGCATCGAACACACAAGAACAACAATGGAAATAAAACTTAATGAAAACATACAAAATGAATCCTAAACTAGAACAATAAACCACAATTATGCAAGAAAATACATGTCAATTACCTATAAAAACATATCCTAATGCACACCTATCGATAACCAAGTTAGACTATGCTAAGCCAGCACTCATAGAAATGCAGTCCAACATAGTTAAACTGATAGTTGTAAAAAATAACTTTGAGATCACTTTGGTCATTATTCAAATGTTGTAATAATTTGTAAACTTTAGTAGTCTACTAAATGAATATCCAATAAGCATATAGCCATCTTCTTGGAGATATGAGACAAATTCAAGGTAAATGAAGAAATCATAGATGCTATAGGTTAAGATCATTACTATTCTCATTAAGGAATTAAACAAAGGAGTAACTAAAGTCCTTCCTTATTGCTCCAATCACTATATAGGAGAATTTAATAGAGAAGTTTTTGGCAAAGGGATTCATGCCAGTAAAGACTATAAAGCTTCAATCCAACATTTTCTCCTACTTATAATAATGAGACACGATATAAGTTACGAAGAGATACAAGGACTTATTAAAAAGGTTCCTATACTATGGTTTACCTATATAGTTATAAATTTTCTATAATGGATTACAGTATGCAACAAGGTAGATGATACATGCAATAGCTGACGAAACTTTGAACAATAAGACTTTAGAAGCTGTCTTATTGCTAATTTAAAAGATGGCAATGGATTTCTATCATTGAAAATCAAGTAGATCATTTGCATATAAACCACAAATCATACAAAAATATGGATGCAATTATTGCGTAGTAGTTCAAATGAAAGCATTGATAAAGAAAATTGATAACCTAAGCTAAGGAGTGAGACCAATATTGTTAGACCCTCAATTTTCTTAGAATTTATTTTATTAAATTAGCAAGCATGAATACAAATTAGAATTCTTGAATTAGCAATTTTTGGAGTTTAATTAGGTATATAATTAATTATGTGTGGTTGCATGGATTAAAAGAAGAGTTAGAATTAAGTTAAGGGGTTAGAAGGCATTAGATTAAATATGGAAGGGTAAGCTTAGAAAGAAAAAAATTTGTCTTAAACTAATAATAAAAGAAGAGAAGAGAGTCATGTATAGTAAGAAAGAAAAAGAGAGAAAGTCGTAGAAGAAACTAGAAGAAGAGGAGGAGAAACCGAAGCATAAAAAGAAGAGGAAGGAAAGAAAGAAAAATGGTTTAGCTGAAAAGTTTTAGGAAACCAAGAACTTCGAAATGAAGAGCAAGAGGAAGAACAAACTTGAGCTTGGATTTATAAGTAAATAGGTGGATAGTGTGTTTATAGTTATTGTAATGATGAGCTAAAATATTTGCTTGTATATATGCTAAATTGCTTGTCTTGAATCATTGTGAATGTGGGAAAAATGTTCTGTGAATTTGATATTATGTTTACCTTGAAAGATACTACACTTTGTATTGATGAAAAACAGAAAAATTTCAAGAAGCAAGAAAATATGAATATGATATGAAATATGAAAGCATTGGAAATTTTGCTTGTGTGGGTAAGAGAGATAACATTCTATTTGTCATGTGCACGTTGACCTAAAGCCTTCTCCCGACTGCCCGTTTATGGCACATGAGCTCTAGAAAATGGACTCATTCTGTTCATGGTGTAAACTTCGATTTCGCCATTCTGTTTTATGGGATTCTCTCGAGCCATTATATTTGTGCATTGCATCTTGAATTGTTGAACATAAAGCATAATTAAGTGTTATGGTTTAATTATTAAATGATTTTATGATCTAATTTATATGATTTGCTAAGACTAATATGAAATGAATATATATATTTATATGTGTGTGTGTGTGTGTGTGTGTCTATATGCTTGATTGTGTGTGAGGTTTGTTATTATTGGCTATAAACGTATTAGCCACTAAGCTTCCCAGCTCACCTCATTATCTTTGCACTCCTCATGTCCAGAAATAGCAAATCAACGTTGAACCTTGCAAAAACTTTGGCTAAGTCCAAGAATTTCTATTTTTGTAACAAGTTAGTTTAGAAACTTTTTGGTACTTTAGAGGCATATCAAACGTGAGCATTCATGATTGTATTTTTTTGTATTATACTAATGTGCTGACTCTGAATATGTAATTGAAGTTATGTATAAACTTTGCAACATCTGAGAGATGAAATTCTGTCTTGCAGAGAAATGAATGAAAGAAAGGTTGAAGAACTTCTTTTGTGTATGTGTAGAAATTTCTTTTCTGTTGGTGTCAATTATGTTGGGAATAAATTGTTAGTTGTTTAGTGGCTTTTGGATAAATATTCTTAAGCAAATGATTAAATTGGGAGTTATGTACGTATAGTCTATGATTGTTGGATTCGGGTCTTATGTTTTTGCAGGAATGTATATTGACAGTAGGGAGAAAATAAGGGATAAAAATGTGTTCTGAATTTTTACTGAATAAACTGTATTGACCTATGAAGAATTAGACAAAATTGTCTTCATAAAAGTTGTAGCGCTTTCGTTTAGGAAGAATTAGAAAAATTGTCTTCATAAAAGTTGTAGCTCTTTCTCTTAGCTTTCTAACGATATAAAGTTTATAATTTTTGGACTTCAGGATTGAAAGTTATGATGATTTGAATTAGGAGTGTGTAGTTCATAAATGTCACAATTGTGCACAAGCACGATCGCGACAAACCCCCACTATTCATAAAATGTCTCAATCATGCACAAGCACGACTGCAACTCCTCTGGATCATGCCTATGACTCCTTGATGTCACGGCCAAGAAATTTTAAAAAGCATGGTTGTGAATTTTTTGTTTTATTTTTATTTATTTACTTGCTTATTTGTTTTTATTCCTACTAAGAAATTTAATTCTTTCTATCTTGATGTTAGTTTTATTTTTTTATTTCAACAGTTCCCCTAATTTTGGAGCCTTGTCGCCATGAAATAAGAATTGAGACCTGAGGCCAACATCTTTGGTATCAGAACTCACGGTTTCTAAGGATTCCTAGGCTTAGAATATGTTATACTATGAAATATATCATTTGATGTAAAATGTTTGCATTGCTAAATTACTTTTTTGCACTATTGAGTTTATTGATTGCATTGAGTGATGTGCATATCATGCATACCTATAGGAAATAAGATTAAAATGCAAAGTAAGCTAAAAGATAATGTCTTATTAAAGGAGTAAAATGCCTCCTCGTATAAGGAGTTTTGCAAGGATCTGCTACATCTAATTCTCCACCAAGAGAGGAGGGTACTGATAAGTCTAGAGCCCTAGCGATTGTTGAGGCGACCGTAGGGTAAGAAAGCGAGCCCTTTCACAGGAGTCTCCTCTTCCTCTAGAATAGGTGCCTAATCCATTTGATTCTAGAATGTTCCAAGCCTTTGCCCAGGCTTTTGTTCAGGCCATGGGCCAGATGCCATCAACTTCTACTCCAGCACCGACTAAGAAAGGGAGACAATTTGATAAGCTGAGGAAGTATGGCACAGTGGACTTTTATAGAACAACTGATCCTGAAGAAGCTGAAACATGGTTAAGGAAGATGGAAAGAATATTGGAACAGATGGATTGTGAAGATTAGGAAAAGATTGTGTATGTTGCAAGCTTGCTACAGGGAGATGCCCTGTATTGGTGGGAAAACATACCAGGGAGCCAGTTAAAGCCGCTAGTGTTAACCTCGAAAGATTTCCAGGCTGCCTTGCCTATAAGAAGAAATATCTGTTTGAGATGTATATCTAGCAGAAGCATAGGGAGTTTTTGAGTCTCACCTAGAGGGAGATGATAGTGAGTGAATATGAGTGCAAATTTACACAGTTGTCTCGATATACAGCTGAGCTAATGATGAGCGAGGTGGCTAAGTGTTGAAGGTTTAAATCGGGATTGCATTTGGCTATCAGAGAAAAAGTAGTTGCGCAAAATTTTTGTAACCTTAAACAATTGGTAAAAGCTACATTAAGGGTAGAGAATGTAGAAAACATGAAGAGCGTAATGAATAAAAAGAGGAAAGGAAGAGAACAGCTCAGAAGAGGGGGTAGTAACAGTGTTTATATGCCAGAAAGGAGTACCAGGACCATCCCCACACAGTTTGATGTTATGAGCAGTAGTATAAGCAAGCCCAAACTAACAAGAACTACTTCTCTTCAAGCCTCGACTGTTAGAGGCAGGGGAAGAAGAGGGGGAAAAGTCATCTTTTCCCAAATGCGATCATTGTGGCAAATTCCATAAAAGGAGTGCTATAAACTGACTGGTGCTTGTTTTAAGTGTGGAGAAAAAAGGCATATGACTAGGGAGTGTCCACAGTATGCAAGACGAGAGGGAACTCAGACGCAAGCTTCAAGAAGGATTGAGATTATAGGAGTTGAGTCTATAACTAAAGTGGGCAGTTTCAGTGCAGACAAGAAAGCAAATCCTCCAGGACAACTGAAAGGGCTAGTACCAGCTAGAGTATTTGCAATGACGAGGGAGGAAGCAGAAGCAACTCCAGAGGTTGCAACTGGTATGGTTAAATTGTTTCATGATGACATTATTATTTTAATTGATCCGGGGTCTACCCATTCATTTATTTCGTCAAGTATGATTATCCATGATAGAAATTTAAGTCTATTAGATAGTCCTTTGATGGTTAGTACCCCGATTGGCCAGTATGTCATTATTATTCATGTTTATTGACAGTGCAAAATATGTATTGGTGAGTTAAAATTAGTGGTGGATTTAATGCTATTAGAGATGAAGGGATTAGATGTGATTTTGGGCATGGACACCTTAGAAAGATATAATGCCAATTTGAACTGCAAACAGAACATAGTAGAGTTTGAATTGGACAAAGGGGAAAAGGTGGTGTTTGTGGGAGACAGGAAGGCAAGCCCACCCAAAATCATTTCAGCTCTAACAGTAGAGAAAATGATGAAGAAAGGGTCTGAAGCATTCTTGGCATATGTGTTAGACACGAAGGTAGATGAAGAAAAATTAGAAAACATTCCTATAGTTAGGGAACTTTCAGATGTCTTTCCGGAGGCACTACCAGGACGACCACCACCTAGAGAGATTGAGTTCACCATAGATCTTCTTATAGGCATGACACCAGTATCTATTCCACCTTATAGAATGGCTCTGGCAGAATTAAAGGAGCTTAAAGAGCAGTTAGAAGAGCAATTGGAGAAAGGTTTTATTAGGCCTAACTCTTCGCCTTGGGGAGCTCCAGTTTTTGTGTGAAAAAGAAAGATGAATCCTTGAGGATGTGTGTGGATTATAGGAAGCTCAATCATGTCACTATCAAGAATAGATATCCTCTCCCACATATAGATTATTTGTTTGATCAACTACAAGGAGCAAAGGTCTTCTCTAAGAGAGAGTTGAGATCGAGTTATCATCAATTGAGAATAAAGGAGTTTGATGTGTCAAAGACTGCTTCAGAATACGATATGGGAATTTTAAGTTCTTAGTTATGCCCTTTGGATTAAGTAATGCCCCTGCAGCCTTCATGGACTTAATGAATAGAGTCTTCAAGCCTTTTCTATACCAATATATCATAGTCTTTATTGATGATATACTGGTTTATTCCAAGAGCAACAAGGAGTATGAAGAATATTTAAGGATTTCCTTGGAGACATTAAGAAAGAAAGAGTTGTATGCCAAATTTGATAAATGTGAATTTTGGCTAAAGGAAGTGGTGTTTCTTAGACACCTCATTTTGAAAAAAGGAGTACATGTGGATCCACGAAAAATAGAAGTTGCCATTAGATGGGAAGCACCTGAGAATGTAGCATAAATAAGGAGTTTCTTAGGATTAGCCAGTTATTACAGATGATTCGTAGAAGGCTTTTCCATAATTACAGCTCCACTTACCAAATTGACAAGGAAGAGTCAGAAGTTTGTGTGGATAGAAGAATGTCAGAGGAGCTTTGAGGTAAAGAAAAAGCTTACAATTGCACCAATTCTGACTTTGCGTTTTGGTAGTGATGGATATACAGTATATAGCGATGCCTCAAGGAAAGGATTAGGGTGCGTGTTAATGCAGGTAGATAAAGTGATTACCTATGCTTCCAGGTAATTAAAACCCTATAAGATGAATTATCCCACGTATGACTTGGAATTGGCTGCTATAGTCTTTGCGTTGAAAATATAGAGACATTACTTTTATAGAGTCACCACCAAGGTTTTTACAGACCACAAGAGTCTTAAATATTTGATGAGCCAAAAAGAGTTAAATTTAAGGCAAAGAAGGTGGTTAGAATTATTGAAGAACTATGACTTGATGATAGATTACCACTTGGGGGAAGCTAATGTAGTAGCGGATGCACTGAGTAGAAAATCCACTATGTCACATGTGAAGACGATATATCTTCCTTTGTTGAAGGAATTATCCAAAATGAAGGTGACATTGAGGCAAGTCAAATTTGGTGGTATATTGGCTAATTTTAGAATAAGGCTAGTGTTAAATGAGAAGATTAAGGAATTGCAGGAACAAGATGAGTACTTGGGCAAGCTCAAAGAATAAATTAAAAATGGTAAGCCCTCTGAAATAGGAATAAGAGGAGATGGATTGATGGTGGTAGGCAACAGATTATGTATTCCGGATATGCAAAAGTTGAAGGATGAAATTCTTGATGAGGCACATAATGCTCCATATGCAATGCATCCAGGGAGTACCAAAATGTATAAAGATTTAAAAGAACACTTCTAGTGGAGAGGAATGAAGATGTTGCAGAGTATGCTAGAAAATTCTTAGTACATCAACAAGTTAAAGCAGAACACCAAGCGCCCGCCAGTAAGCTTAAGCCCTTGTTTATTCCGGAATGGAAGTGGGAGTAGATTACAATAGATTCTTGATGGAATTACCAAAGACCAGCAAGAAGCATGACGTAGTATGGGTGATTGTTGATATGCTAACCAAGTTAGCATATTTCTTGCGAATTAGACAGAAAGATTCTTTGAATGCCTTGGCCAAGAAATACATAGATGAAATAATCAGAATTCACAGAATTCCAAGTTCTATAGTCTTAGATAGGAACCAAGTTGCATTTTAGCACAGCTTTCTATCCACAGTCTGATGGACAATCAGAGAGAACAATAAGGACATTGGAGGCAATGTTAAGAGCTTGTGTTATGGACTTCAGAGGCTCATGGGATGAACATCTACCTTTGATTGATTTTGCTTATAATAATTCCTACCACTCATGAATTCAAATGGCACCTTATGAAACTTTGTATGGTAGGAGGTGCAGAACTTTTATTTGTTGGGATGAGGAAGGTGAAAGAAGACTTATAGGACCTGAGTTAGTACAAGATACGGTTAACAAGATTAATTTGTTGAAATAGAGACTCAAGGTAGCTTAAGACAGGATGAAGAGCTATACAAACACACACAGGAAGAAGATGGAATGTGAAGTTAGAGACAAAGTATTTCTTAGAGCCTCACCATAGAAAGGAGTCTTAAGATTTGGTAAAAAAGGTAATCTCAGTCCAAGATACATAAGCCCTTATAAGATTCTTGAGAAGATTGGGCCTCTCACCTACAAGTTAGCCTTGCAGCCAGAGTTATCCAAGATTCACAATGTCTTCCATGTATCAATGCTAAGGAGATATAGATCAGATCCTTCTCACATAGTCCAACCTTCAGAGGTTCAATTAAGGGAGGATTTGACTTATGAAGAAGAACCAGTGGCGATTTTAGATTCAAAGGAAAAGGTCTTGAGAAATAAGACTGTGAAACTGGTTAAAGTTTTATAGAGGAACCATTCAAGAGAAGAGGCAACATGGGAACCTTAGAAGCTATAAAGGAGAAGTATCTACACCTGTTTGTAGACTCAGGTAAGAATTTCATCGATAAAATTCTTTAAGGGAGGAGAAATGTTGGACCCTGAATTTTTCTTAGAATTTATTTTATTAAATTAACAAGCATGAATATAAATTGAAATTCTTAAATTAGCAATTTTTGGAGTTTAATTAAGTATATAATTAATTACGTGTGTTGCATGGATTAAAAGGAAGAGTTAGAATTAAGTTAAGGGGTTAGAAGGCATTAGATTAAATATGGAAGAATTTGTCTTAAACTAATAAGAAAAGAAGAGAAAAGAGTCGTATATAGTAAGAAAGAAAAAGAGAGAAAGTCGTAGAAGAAACTAGAAGAAGAGAAGGAGAAACCAAATCATAGAAAGAAGAAGGAGGAAAGAAAAAAAGGGTTTAGCTGAAAATTTTTAGGGAACTAAGAACTTCGAAATCAAAAGCAAGAGAAAGAACAAACTTGAGCTTGAATTTATAAGTAAATAGGTGGGTAGTATGTTCATAGTTATTTTGATGATAAGATAAAATATTTGCTTGTACATATGTTAAATTGCTTGTCTTGAATCATTGTGAATGTGGAAAAATGTTATGTAAATTTGATATTATGTTTACCTTGAAAGATATTGCATTTTTGTATTGATGAAAAGTAGAAAAACTTCAAAAAGCAAGAAAATATGAATATGATATGTAATATGTAAGCATTGGAAAATTTGCTTGTGTGGGTAAGAGAGATACCATTCTGTTCGTCACGTTCACATTGACCTAAAGCCTTCTCCTGGCTACTCGCTTATGGCACATGAGCTCCGAAAAATGAACTCATTCTGTTCATGGTGTAAACTTTGGTTTTGCCATTCTGTTTTATGGGATTCACCTCATTATCTTTCCACTCCTTAGGTGCAGAAATAACAGATCAACGTTGAATCTTGCAAAAACTTAGGCTGACTCTAAGAATTTATATTTTTGTAACTAAGTTAGTTCAGAAACTTTTGGGTACTTTAGAGGCATATCAAACATGAGCTTTCATGATTATATTTTTTTGTATTATACTACTATGCTGACTCTGAATATGTAATTGAAGTTATGTATAACCTTTGCAATATTTGAGAGATGAAATTCTGTCTTGTGGAGAAATGAATGAAAGAAGGGTTGAAGAACTTCTTTTGTATATGTGCATAAATTTCTTTTCTGTTAGTGCCAATTATGTTGGGAATAAATTGCTAGTTGTTTAATGGATTTTGGATAAATATTCTTAAGCAAATGTTTAAATTGGGAGTTATGTATGTATAGTCTATGATTGTTGGATTCGGGTCTTATGTTTTTGTAGGAATGTATATTGACAGTAGAGAGAAAATAGGGGATAAAAATGTATTCTGAATCTTTAATGAATAAACTATATTGATCTAGGTAGAATTATACAAAATTATCTTCAAGAAAGTTGTAGCTCTTTCTCTTAGCTTTCTAACGACATAAAGTTTATAATTGTTGGACTTCAAAATTGAAAGTTATGATGATTTGAAGTAAGAATGTGCAGTCAGGGTTGCACGATCGTGCATATGCATGATCGCGACAACCCCATTTTTTCATGAATATGCACGATCGCGATGAACCCCCACTATTCATAAAATGTCGTGATCTTACACAAGCACTGCCGTGACTCCTCTGGCTCATGTCCATGACTCCTTGATGTCATGGCTGTGACATTTTCAAATGCACAGTCGTGAATTTTTATTTTTATTTTTATTTGTTTGTTTGCTCTTTTTTTTTTACTCCCACCAAGAAATTTAATTCTTTCTATCTTAACTATATATTATATATAGTTAACTATATATAGTTCACTGGTTTAGAAAATAGGAATTACCATTAGTCTTACTGACTGCCCTTCTTCCTTTAAGGAAATAAGAATGAACCAATGTATCCATAGCATTTGCCTATCTTCGAGAATCCACCATAATCATTTCAAGATGAGGATATGGTTAGTGAGTTTCATTAAAGGGATGTTTAACTCTCCTTTGGCCTTTGGAAAGAAAATGTTTGACCATTTAACTTTAGCATAACCTTTGTTTCCCGTCATATGATTCCATAAGAAATCCTTGAGTAACCTTTCAATTGACTTGATGACCCCTTTGGTAAGAAAAATATTTGAGCTCCAATAAACATGCAAAGAGCTAAGAACCGAATGGATAAGCTGAAATTTCTCCGCAAATGAAAGGAAGTGATTCACCCAAGATCCTATTCTCTTTTGAATTTTCTCAACAAGAGGATAACATAGGATTGTTAATCTCCTTGTCGAAACTGGGAGCCCCAGATAAAGCAGAGGAGGAGGCTTCTCTGCTATTTCGGTAAGCAAGATTATGCTTGAGACCATTGGAACAGTGCCATTAGAAAATATGAGGTGACTCTTATTGAGATTAATACTTAACCTCGAGATTTCTTCGAACCTAGTTAGATCTTTCATAAAGCTACGAACTGAATCAGGGGTGGCTCTGCAAAAAAGTAATAAATTGTCTCCAAAAAAGAGGTTAGTTAAAACAAGCCTTTTACACTTTGAATGATATTTGAAAGTTGAGTTCGTTGCCACTTCATGTCAAATGACAATGTGTTAAGCATCTTCATGCATATGATGAAGAGGTTGGGGGAGATAGGATCCCCTTGCCACGGTCCTTTCCCAGCCTGGAAAAAGGTTGAAGGATCGTCATTGATCAAGATCGAGTAGGAGACTTTGAGACACATTCCTTGATCCAATAAATGAATATAACTGGGAAACCAAAAACTTCCATCGTTTGCCATAAGAAGCTCCAAAGCACATTGTCAAACGCCTTATAAAATCAACTTTGATGGTGCAATTTGGAGGTGAATTGCCTCAAGAATATCTATGGAGTAATTCTTGAACATTCAGTATGTTATGACCAATTTGTCGATTACCAATGAAAGCTCTTTAGTTATCACTGATGAGTGGGATGAGAACGTGTTTCAATCTAGATGCAAGGATCTTTGAGATCACTTTATATGTGAAATTGGTACAAGATATTGGTTTGAATTCACTAAAGAAAGTAGGAGTAGAAGTTTTCATAATCAAACAAAGGAAAGTTTAATTAACTTCCTGAAGTAGCACGCCCTTAGTGAAAAACTCCTTCACTGCTTGCTTAACAAAGGAACCTATTATATTCCATGTATTATGGTAGAAGAAACTGTTAAGGCCATCTAGATCTGGTGCTTTTGTACCATTCAATTTAGTCAACGCTTCCTCGATCTCCTAATCATAGATTACTTTAGTTAACAAGTTTATGGCTTCCTGAGTTATTTTCTTGGAACTGATGTCCAAAAGGTTGGTATGGAGGATAAGAGTAGATGTGGAAGGACTAAGCAAAATTTTGAAATAATTCTCCTCTTCCTGAATTTCCTGATGGTCTTGGAGTTGAAGGCCTTCACTTGTAGTAATCAAATTGATTTGATTTCTATTCCTGTGAGCCAGAATAAAATTAAAGAAGAATTTGGTGCACTTGTCTCCATCTTTAAGCCAATTCATTCTTGCTCTTTATTGAAGTAATGAGTGATAGTTTTAAACAGAGAGCATATAGAGAGATAATGCCTATTTTTTAGTTGCTAGGAGCTATAGATCGTGAGGGGGTAGAGCAAGTTTTCGTTGAACTTTGGTAAGGTCTTCCCGAGCTTTGGACAATGCATGATCAACTGATTTTCTCAAAGATTCTAACCACTTCAATTTCTGTTTAATAGCTTTCAATTTCTGGATGCAGATCTACTACTTAGTGCCATGAAAAAAGCATTCTGAACCTCTCCTGCAAGCTTTAAAGAAACTTGGTACATTGGTCAAATAATTGTTAAATCTAAATAAGAATTTCTGAGTTGTCAAGTGAAATAGGTTTTCTATCCGGATTGGGGTATGGTCTGAGATTAAAGGGTCAAGGAAGTTTGCATTGCTATTGGGAAATTGTGTAAGCCATCTGCCATTCACTAAAGCTCAATCAAGTTTCCTTTGGATGAACCAATGTGAGCTTTGTTGATTGGACCAAGTATACTTGTTACCAACCAACCTTAAATCTGTCACGCCCAACTGAGCCACACAGATTTTAAGTTCTTTAGAATAATTTCTAAGATTACAATTGCCATTAGCCTCAGATCGATACAAGATAGAGTTAAAGTCTCCACATGTCAGCCAAGGTAATCGAATATCCCTGCTGAGATTTTTTAGATCAGTCCATAATACAGCTCATTGGAGACCAAAATTGCTAGCATAAAGAATGAAGGTGATAATGTCAGAATTTTCACACAAGAAGGATAGTTTTATAGGCAATAATTGGTCTGTGGAATAAAGGATCTCCACATGCACCCCATCAGCCTTATAACAAAGAATGATTCCACTAAGAAAATGATGTGTATGGTTGGTAATTGTCTACCAACTCTAAGTCAATGAAAAATTAACAACATTCTTCAACATTATTTTGGTTTCAAGTAATCCTACTAATAGAGGCCTTTCCCTCCTGACAAAATCCCATAAAGCAGCTTGCTTTGTAGGGAAATTTAGTCCGCAGACATTCCAGACAATAATTGACATATTAGAGATGATTATTATTTTTGGGGTACTAAGCAGTTGCTTACTTGTAGAAACACAATTCACTGCTGTCATATCTTCAAGAATGACTGCAGAGGAATCTGTATAAATAGAGCTTGACTTTGCGACATAGGCAGCTGTAATGGGAGTTTGGTTCTCCAATCTACTCATTCAAACCATTGCAGGGTCAAAAGGAATAGTGTTCGATGTATCAACAGAAGCAGTTTGGTCTACATCTCTAGTAGAGACATGTCTAGAATTTACATTAGGATCATTGAGTGATTCTAATCCACACTTAAAGTAAAAACTGTACTCAATGTTTCAAAAATGTAAGAATAAAAATAATAATAAAGTGAAAAACAATATAATAGAGGACTTGAACTTTGCTAATATGAGTCACATTGTCAAATTTTTAGAAGAAATTCCATTCCATTGATTTATTATTGAAAATACTTATTAGAATATAGACAAAACTCTAAAAATAAAAAGTAAAAAAGTAGTAATACGAAAAATTATATGTACATATACGATCAAGAATATTCACAAAAATGAAAAACAAGAGTACAAAAGACAAATCATAAATCCTATAGAGGGGATTGGGGTATTATTGGTGGCACTTAACTATCGTTTGCTAATCCTATAAATTATTGAATGAAACTATCTCTACGAGGCTTCTAATCAAAGACTTATTATCCACTATCATCGTATCATTATAAGGAATAGTAGTCTCATCTTCCATCAGCACAATAATCTCCTTTAGCTCTCTGTAATTTACATCCTTTGCATCCTTCTCTCCAAATAGCTTCTTAGGGTTTCTAGGCTCCTCTGGCATCGCTCTATCATCCTTGGGCTTTACAAGTTTGTGCTCTGTCTACTCATACACATCTAATTCCTTTGGTTGAACTATTGGAGGTAAAATCTCCATTCCAAAGTGCTATGATATCCTCACCATAATGTAACCTAACCAATCCATGTAGTGCTCTATGTAAGTTAATGTGCTTGGCTAGGTGACTGGGGTAGATGTGGATAGTGGGTGGCGCTGGAGTTAGTGGCCTCTTTGGACTAGCAGTTTAAACCTCCTAGATCTGTGTCCCTTTAATTGATTATGGTGGCCCACCTATGACGACAAATTGCTATTCTCAGCTATTCGCTTTGATCTTGGCCTCCACATCCCCTGTAATATCTTAATAGTGATGGGTGTATGGTTCACTTCCACTATTAAGTCCATGTCATCCACTAACACTCCTAACCCTTGTACTAGTCAATAATGACTAAGCCACTGTTGATAATTCCAAAGTTGGCCCAATTGAGGTATCCACAAACTAACTAAATGAAGGAGATGCCAAAGTGCATCCTCTTCCTTTAGCACATTCAGCAAATCATGAGGAGGTCCCTTCCTATGATCACTTTATTGCTCTCCCTCCTCGTGCATAGCTAATGCATCAATAGCTTATGCATATATTACATTGCTAGTAATCTAAATAGGAAGATAAGGGTGAATAGTATCCATCAATTATTAGTAGCTCCATGAATCTATATACGATAGGTCCTATTTAAAGCTTAGAGTCTTCTTTTCCATTTGATAACCCTAATTGTTTTTTGCATTGGTTATTGGCTTGGCCAATCTTTAAGGTCTAAAGTATATAGATATCCTGGACATGGATCCAATTCCAATGAATTAGATTGTAAGTTTATGTAAATTTAATCCTAACTATATAAGGCATGGCTGCATTTATATTCAAAGGAGAGGAAGAGAGTTAGGCAAATTTCAGAATCCAGCCATTTTCTTTGGAAATGACTTTACAGAAAAGGAGATGACAATGAATCAAGCACTTGGTGGAGGAGAAAAGGAGATGACAATGAATCGAGCACTTGGTGGAGGAGCATTACTAGGTAAGGACATAATCTAAATTCTTGGTCTAATAGCATTTCAAGTTGATAGAAATTGCACTTAGATCTTCTTTAATAGTGTTGTTGATTTTTGTACAATTGTAGATCTTCTCTAATAGTGTTTTTGATTGTTGTACAATTGTTTCAAGACAAGCTCTTACCAAGTTGAGTACTTTATGCATATGAGTAAGAGAATCTAAATAGTTTTAATAAATTTAAGTAACTTTTGAAACTTGGACTCCGTATCATTTGTCATGGAGAAAAAGGATCCAATCGCATAATTACTTGTCGTTTGCTTGATTATAATAACCTTTAAAAGATTAGGATTCACGGTTTGTTTCTATTTTTATTTTTAGTTTTTATTTTTGTTTTTGAATTTAGTAAAATAAATTTATTTGATTTTTTTGTTTTTACTTTTAGTTTTGGTTTTTGTAAGTGGTTTTTGCTTTGTGTTTCTGTTTTTATAACCTTATTTACTGTTAACTAAATATATATTATTTAATTATTAATAAGAATTATAAATAATTTAATTTTACCTAATAATTTTGTTTGATTTTTTAATTAAACCAAATTAAATAATTATTAATAAATATAATTAAATTTAAAATATCTTTAAAATATATAAATTTCAAATAAAATTTGATTTAATAATTAAAATATATCTAAATAAATATTAATTTATGAA
>JAOQMS010000008.1:34992742-35019742 GCA_027563885.1 Erythroxylum longipes | reverse complement strand
TAATTAAAATATATCTAAATAAATATTAATTTATGAATAAAAAGTTAATTTTTAACTATTTATTTTAGTAAATAAAAATTTTATTAATAATTTATTAATAAATATTATGTAAGATATTAAAATAAATTTATTTAATTAAAAATAATTTATCTTTAAGTTTTATCTATTATGTAATTATTAATAGTTATAAAATATAACTATATCGAATTTAACATTCAAATGGATTTTTTATTTGAAAAATAGAAATTAAAAACTAAAAACAAAAAATAAAATCTATAACAAAAAAATAGAAATGGAGTCAAATGACATCTTGGGATGATTAGGTTGTCACGTAAAGGAAAAGATGACTATGAATTTAATTTAATCAAATTATAATTAAGTTAATTAATTAATTAGAAATATTTATAATTAAATTAATTAAAATTTTTGACATGTGAATTCTAATATATCATGTGACATAAACCCGATTCAGAGTTGGTGAACCTAATCTTCTAAATCTAAACACACAGGTTAAAATTGCCTTCAAATTTTCACTTGATACTAAGTCTGCCTCTCGTTTTCTCTCAAGAGTGCAAGCCTTGGTCATGCCTTGATTGTGCATGTTTTGTATTGCTAGTCAATTAAATTTGGTTGTTTCTTTTCTTATTCCTAGATCATGGATCCGAAATTCCAAAAACTCTCTATTAGAGAGAAAGAAAACGCCAATTAGAAGATATCCATAAGGAGGAGATTAACTATGAACTATGTCTGCTTGGAAAACTGGTTGGAGAAAGAGTTGTGAACTCAAATGCAATGGAAAGAACTCTACTGAGTCTATGGCGTCCTATGAGGGGAGCGTATATCAAACCAATGGGTGATAACAATCTCTATTTGATCCAATTTTATCATAAAATTGATCTAAAGAAAATGTTGGTAGGAGGACCGTGGTCTTTTAACAAATGTATTTTATTGGTTCATCAATGGAAGGAAGGGGAGAATCCGGATGACATCGACTTCATTCATGCAGATATTTGGGCGCAATTTCACGATCTCCCCCTTAGTTTTGCTTCTGAGGCCTTGGCAAAGAATATAAGTAACCTAATGGGCACCTACCTGGAACATGACTCTGTTAATAAAAGAAATTCATGGAACAATTATATGAGAGTTCAGATTCGTATAAATGTTGAGAAGCCTTTAATGAGGAAGAAGAGCATAAGGAAGCAAGGTGCAGAACCAATGGAGATAACGTTTAGCTATGAACATATTCCTCTCATTTGTTATCTCTGTGGAGTAATAGGATATAGTGAATCAAATTGTCTCAAACTGCTCGACAAACCAGAGGAGGATCTCTGTCGCGAATGGCATAATGGAAATTCAAGCAGAACTACAGGCAAAAAACGCAAGAAAGAAGGTGCAGTGGAAACACGATCCTGGGAACGAGTTCACTACTGATTCTGTCCCACAAAATCAGGATTTTAAATTTTCAAAAAAGGTAGATAAGAGTCATCATAGGATAGGTAACATTTTTTCCTTTTTTCCTAAGAGTTTCAAGTGTAAATCAACTGCAGGTAATCCTCATCAATAGGGAATTAATTATCACAGGCCCAGTAGAAGCACAGCTGATATGGCCACGAATAATGTGACTGGACAAATAGAAAAGGAAGATTGTGGTGGTGAATATAGAGGAAAGTAAAAGACGTTCTTGCCAAGGAAATACAAAAGCTACTTCAGTCGACGGGATGAACACTGGTGATAATTCATCTTCTTCGATTTCCTCACAACTCACCAATCAAATACCAGCGGCTGATCTTGTTCAGCAAACCCGCCGAGAGATATGGATTGTATTACCTAGAACTATCGTGGATTAGGCAACCACCAGGTAGTTCGTGCTCTTAAGGATCTTGTTAAGTTTAATAAGCCTTGCATTCTTTTTTTTAATGTGAAACTCTTGTGAACTCTGATAAGATTGAAGAAATTAAAAATTTTTTAAAGTATGACTCGTGTTTTTGTGTTGATCAGCTTGGGCGTAGTGGTAGTCTAGCCATGTTTTAGATGGATAATGTTTCTGGGAGTTACTTCGCTCTCTTTCGAGACTTTATAATCTTCCTTGCATTTGTTTTGGAGATTTTAAGAATCTTCTTTCTCTCAATGGTAAATTAGGAGGAGTAGATTATCCTAGCTTTTTGATGGAAGGTTTCAGAAATTGTATTGCAGACTGTAACTTTATTGATATTCCCTTTGTTGGTTTTGGCTATACATGGGAAAGAGGAAAAAATTCAAAATCTCTTATCTTAGAGACATTGGATCATGCATTTGTGAACAAAGAATGGATGGACATCTTTCCTTTTCATAAACTGTATAACCTTGTGTGTGCTACCTCTAACCATAATCCTATAAAATTGGTTGTTGAGTCTAAGCTTCTTATTAAGAAGATCAGCCGTTTTAAGTTTGAAAACAAGTGGTTAATGGAGGAGGGGTTTATTGATTTTGTTGTTCGGGTTTGGGCTGCTAATGGGCATATTGATGTTCTTTCTCACCCTAAAGACTGTGGGTCCAGATTGCTTAATTGGCAGAAGCATTTAGGGAATAATTTTACTGCAAGAATCAAAACTATCAAGAGGAACATGGAGCTGTCTCGCCAGAATAATAACAGTGATTCTCTTAGGTTGCAAAAATTTAAGCTTAATAACCTTCTCGCGCAGGAAGATGTCTATTGGAAGCAACGCTTAAAGATTTTCTGGATGCAATATAGGGAAGCTAACTCAAAATATTTTCATGCATAAGCTTCTAAAAGAAAGAGGTTAAATTATATCTCCTTGCTCGTTGATGATAATGGCCAACAGGTTTCGGATGAGGATGGTATGGGTACTATTGTTCTTGATTATTTTAATAAGTTATTCTTGGCTTCTAGTGGGGCTGATTTTAGTCAGTTTGCTACCGTTAACTCTGATATGAACCAGACTGATAATGATTTGTTACTAGCACCCTTGCAGTTTGATGAATTTAGGAAAGCAATTTTTGAGATGCATCTGAATAAAGTTCTTAGGCTAGATGGAATGAACCTGGCCTTTTATCATAAATGTTGGCATATCTTAGGGAATGATATCTTTAACAATTGTCATGCTTGGATGGAGAATTGTGAGTTTCCTGATACTCTTAATGACACTGTGATTGTCTTGATTCCTAAAAAAGATAAACCTAATTGCATGAAAGACTTAAGGCCAATAGCTTTATGTAATGTTATCTATAAAATTATTGCGAATAAGCTCAAAATTCTTTTGCCTAGGATTATATCGCCTATGCAATCGACTTTTG
Source organism: Erythroxylum longipes (assembly GCA_027563885.1). Lineage (NCBI taxonomy): Eukaryota > Viridiplantae > Streptophyta > Magnoliopsida > Malpighiales > Erythroxylaceae > Erythroxylum > Erythroxylum longipes. The sequence goes on along the minus strand of JAOQMS010000008.1, from coordinate 35,016,448 downwards.
TTTCTTGCCGTTTAATCACAAACAATATTATGGTGGCTTTTGAAATTATCCATTATATGAAGAATAAAGGGAAAGGAAAATTTGGTAAAGCTGCTCTCAAAATTGGCATAAGCAAAGCTTATGACAGAGTTAACTGGGATTATTTAAGATTTATTCTACTCAAGCTGGGGTTTGACAACAGATGGGTTGATCTTATCATGTTAAGGTTTACTACTGTGAATTATTCTGTTGCTTTCAATGGCTCTGAGGTTGGTCCTATTGTGCCTAAGCGTGGGTTGAGGCAAGGGGATCCTCTGTCTCTTTATTTATTTATCCTTTGTGTTGAAGGTCTTTCAGCTTTGCTCAGGAAGAATGAAGCTTGAGGTGATATCCATGGTATAACTATTTGTCAAGGAAGTCCTATTGTCTCTCACCTCTTTTTTGCGGATGACATCTTTCTCTTTTTTAGAGCTAATATGACTGAATGCAACAATATTAAGAATTTGCTTGCTATTTATGAAAAAGCTTCGAGGCAAGCGATCAATTTTCAGAAATCTAGCATTATGTTTAGCTCTAATTCAAAACCTGTTGATAAGCATGTTGTGGAAACTATCTTGGCGGTCAGCACCCCTATTGATTATAGGCGTTATTTAGGTCTTCCTTCATTAATTGGGCGAAAGAAAAAGCAAGTTTTTGCATTTATAAAGGATAAACTTAGTAAACGGATTTCTAGTTGGAAAAATAAGATGCTTTTAAAGCCGGGCAAAGAGATTGTCATTAAAATAGTTGCTCAAGCTCTTCCTACTTATTGTATAAGCGTATTTCTTATTCCTCTAGGAACCTGTGATGAGCTGCAAAAAATGATGGACTCTTTTTGGTGGGGATCTTGGATTAATAATAGTAAAAAAAAATTCATTGGGCGAGTTGGGAGCGTCTCTGTGTTCCAAAAAAATATGGCGGTATGGGATTTCGAGATCTTCACTGTATCAATTTAGCTATGATATGCAAGCAAGCTTGGCATTTTATTGCTTATCCCGACTTTCTCTCGAGCAAAATATTTAAAGCCAGATATTTTTCTTCTTGTAGTTTCTTTGATGCTAAGGAAGGGAATAATTCTAGTTTTATTTGGAAGAGCATTTTTTCAGCTAAGGATTTATTGATTAAAGGCACTCGATGGAGATTGGGTGATGGTTCTTCAATTAATGTTTTCAAAGATCCTTGGATTAATGAAGATAATAATTTTTTCATCAATTCTCCTCCTCTTCCCGATTTGGGCAATCTGAAGATGAGTGATTTATTTAGTGAGTCTGGCTTCTTTTGGGATATCAACTTGTTGGATGGGTTGCTAGCTCCTTATGATGTGGCGAGAGTTACTAAAATCCCTATTGCTAAATCTAAATCCCCAGATAAATTGATTTGGCACTATAGTCAGAATGGAATTTATTCAGTTAAGATAGGTTACAAGCTAGCCCTCAATTCTTTTATTGATATTGTCAACTTATTTTTGGATAACCCATTGTCCCGGATTTGGAACTCTTCTATCCCTCTAAAAATAAAGGATTTTTCTTGGAGTTGTCTTCGAGATTTCATCCCTTGTAAAAACTGGCTTCATAGGAAGGGTATTATTCTTGATATTGCCTGTGATTATTGCGGCCTTGCAGAAGATATTAATTACGTGTTAATGGAATGTCCTAAAGCTAAAGAAATATGGTCTTTGGCTGGATTGAGCTCTTTAGTGAGTGCGATTGAGAACCTTATTATGCAATTATTAAATAACACCTCAACAGCTAGTATGGAACCCAGCTTGGCAATGCTTTGGAGTATCTGGTACCACCGAAATATCAAACTTTGGCAACGTAAGGATGTTCCTTCTTTTATGGTGGTTACATTTGTTGATAATTTTATCAAAGATTGGCAGGATTCTCGACGGGCCTTTGCTTGTGTTACTGTCAAGCTTGAAGCTCCACGTTCTGTTGGTTCATCTTGGGTCAAACCATATGAAGGTTTTCTTAAATGCAATGTTGACACATCTGTTTTTAGAGATAAGAATGCTTCGGGTTTTGCTGCTGTGCTTCGAAATGACAGAGGTCAATTTGTTGTTGGTCTTTCTGGTCACTTTCCTACTCTTTTTGATCTAATTGTTGCTGAGCTTATTTCTATAAGAGAAGCTCTTTCTTAGTTAAAAGAAAAGCAAGTTGATAATGTCATTGTGGAGTCTGATTGTTTGATGGCTATTCAAGTTATTTTGGTTTCTTCTTTGAATTTGTCTGAGATTGGAACTTTAGCCCCTGACTGCCTCTTGCTCAAGCATCAATTCCTTCATTTGTCCTTTCATTAGACACGTAAGATTGCCAATAAGGCAGCTCATTCATTAACTAGGGTAGCCTTATTATATGCAAACCTTCATCATTGGGATGCTAGTCCCTCTTGTTTAAACTCTATTTTAGTTTTTGATTGTTCTTCTTGTTTTGCCATTAATGTTGAAAGACCTTTAGGATTCGGGTGTATGGGATAAGCCTATTGGCTTGGGTTAGTTTTAGTGCCTTTCTACTCTTTGGTTTTGCGTTCTTAGCTGTTAATTTCAAATATACATGTGACATAATAAAATTTATATACCAAATTAAAAATATAAAAAATATGTGCTACATTTTAATGTAGTGATATATAAAAAATAAACACTTAATTTTGTCTAATTTTTTATTTATTTAAAGTTTATTGTATAAATATTAAATTTAATTTAAATGTTTTAAAATATTACAATTCAACTTATATTTTAAAAATATTAATTTCTAATTTTACTTTTTATCGCCTAAATTAATATTACCATTAAATACGAGTCGAACGAAAAAGGAGCTAGCGCGAGAAGATCACGCGGATGGCACGTGGTTAGAACATTGAAATGCAGCTCTGGAGTCTGGAGTCCGTGACTGACAATACCAAAAACCTGCGCTGCTCACCAGCTCGAGCAAAGTCTATTCCAACGAGCTTCGACAAACACTTCTTCATTCTTCAACGAACTCAAATCTTTTATTTCACATCAGATGCATCAGTTTCCCAGCCAAATTCAAGCCACCTCACTCCCACCACCACCATGATCGATCTCCGCCGCCGAATCCCCTCCGCCGCAGTCCCATTCAAATCATCTTTCTTAATCGCAGTTATTTCCCTCTATTTCCTCTCTCCCTCCCTCAAAACCCTAACCCTAGATTCAGCTCTCCCTAACCGCTCGCATTCCCACCGTAACAACTACATAGTCCGGTTCACGGACTACAGGGAGGCCAAAGATCACCGTCTCTATTTGGAATCCCTGGTTGGTTCAAAAGGCGGTTGGGAATGGATCGAGAGGCGAAATCCGGCTATGAAGTATCCGACCGATTTCGGAGTGATTGCGATCGAAGAGACGGAGACGGACAGAGTGGTACGTGAAATTGAGAGGCTTGGATTGGTTAAGGATGTGAATGTTGACTTTAGCTATAAAAGGGATTTGCTTGCTGGTGGTGAAGGCTCTTTTGTGAATGGAAAGAAACGGCCTGGGAAGATATTTACTTCCATGTCCTTCAGTGAAGGAGAATATTTTGCGGTGGCATCGACGAGTAATTCCTCAATCCATTGGGGCCGCCATCTCTTGATGCAGGTTTGAGTGTTGTTGCTTCTATATTTTGCCATATGCTGATGCTTTCTATACTCATGACATCTCTTTAAGTGCAAACGAGTTCCCCAGAAACAGTTAATGCTACGACCATTGGAACTTTGTGTCTTTATACTTTTCTTATGCTTGCATATTGCTTCAACCATTGCATATTCATGGTAAGCTGCACTCTGGTTTGTGATTGCAATTGGGTAGAGTTCTGAAGCTATTCATTCTTGATTCTGCTGCTGATGGCATTTACGTGATTACTTTCCCATTGCAGAAGTCACAGGTGACTTCCTTGTTTGGAGCAGAGGTTCTATGGTCAAAAGGTTATACTGGCGCTAAAGTTAAGATGGCTATTTTTGATACTGGTATCCGAGCTGATCACCCTCATTTCCGTAATATAAAGGTACTACTTTTCCTAGAGTGGTGCGTGATTCTCTGATTTTGACTAATTTTGATCATTATTCAGTGTTGTCAATTTTAGGAATGAAGATGTGCTTTGAAATTGTAAATACTGAAGTTTTATGCTGAAATTTCAAGCAGTGAATTTTACTGTTAAAATTTTAGCTGTATGTTGCTTTAGCCCTTGTTTATTGATTTTCCTTTTTCAATTTTTCGGGGTGAGTGGAACCATTGACTGGAGGCCTAAGAAGCTTGTACTGACAATGAGTCTGAAATTTTTAGGAGCGTACAAACTGGACTAATGAAGACACTTTGAATGACAATCTTGGGCATGGGACTTTCGTTGCTGGTGTAATTGCTGGCCAAGATGCAGATTGTCTTGGTTTTGCTCCAGATGCAGAAATTTACGCTTATCGTGTGTTTACAGATGCACAGGTAATTTCTGACATGATGAGTTGGGAACATATGTGTCATTTACGTAAATAGCTAGTCGTGTTGTAAGTTCTGTCCTTACACAGAAAAGAAAGGGTTTGTTGAAATGGATATCTGAAAACGAAAAGGTTATTATGGATCAATGCCCGAAGTTTGCCATAAAAGTCCAAATTAAGAATGTTAAAGGCAGGACCCTTGATGACTCAGTTGAAATTTGCTCTAGATTTCCTTTTATAATTTTGTTGAAAGGGGAACATGAAGTGCGAGCCAATTCTTGTTTGATTCACTGTATTTCAAGTAATTATTTAAAATCACCAACAAAAAGAGGGGAGCCAAAAATTTCTTGAAAGACTAATTTATCATTCACACATGCCGATAGTTTTGTTATTTCTTCCCTAGTGAAGAAGTCTAATACAATATATATGCATTTATATTCACCCTGGCTCTCATTTCTTCAATTCTCTTATGTTTGTAATATCGGTATTGGTGAAATTGTGAGAAAGCTGTGTTCAGCCCATTGCAGGTATCATACACATCATGGTTTCTAGATGCATTTAATTATGCTATAGCAACCAACATGGATGTTCTGAATTTGAGCATTGGTGGACCTGATTACTTGGATCTCCCATTTGTTGAGAAGGTAATTTGTTAGTCTTAGCCTGAGATCATCGGTGTAACTATTGTAGTTCACTCTGTAGTATACTCTGATTATTCATACTGATTGAATGCATTCTCTTTCTAAGTAATTATTTTCTTTCCAAAACTGAATTTGAGCATTAATACTTCAATATCATCAAAGCACTATTTTCCTGCCCAAAATGTTAACCTTTAAGATCTTCTACTATTTGAGTGCTCCTGTTTATTTATTAACTCTACGATTGTAACTTCCCTTTACCTTATCCTGTGTAACTTTGTCAATCAGGTGTGGGAAATCACAGCTAGTAATATCATTATGGTCTCGGCTATTGGAAATGATGGGCCACTTTATGGCACTTTAAATAACCCAGCAGATCAAAGTGATGTCATTGGTGTTGGTGGCATAGATTATAATGATCACATAGCCCCATTTTCATCACGTGGCATGAGCACTTGGGAGATTCCTCATGGGTAAGCTTTTGTTCTCTGATGATGCTTCTGATTTCTCAGCAGTCTACTCACAGATTCTTGGTTAAACTTGTACATGTTATTTGTTTGGTTTTGACAAACTGATTTAATTCTTTTCTCTTTTGAAAATAATATGATTATCTGTTTTAAGCTGCTTACTGAGCATGTGTGTTTGAGAAAGGGATGGAAACAATTAGCTCCAAAGGCATTTTGCACAACAAAAATTAACGCATTAGTTGAATGCTGGTTGCTCTTGCAATATTGATTCATTCCAACAATTCCTTCCATCTTCCTGGGCTTGCTTCTGCTTTCCATAAGTTGGGTACTAGATATTCGGGAAAGCCTTGATGTGTATCCCTGACCATTTTTTCTACTTGAAATAACATATTTTTCACTGGGCGCTATTATAACTTGCCATTTTCTAATTCTTCACATTTTTACCAATATTTTGCTGTTAAAACTGAAGATAAAGTTTGGTACTACTAATTTTGTCCTTTGTCATTGTAACAAGAGTACAAATTGAATTTCACATGACTATTATTTCGGTTCATTTGGGTTTTCACCTTAAAAGTGTTCTTGACTATGTGGATTTTCTTTACAGTTATGGCCGTGTGAAGCCAGATGTGGTTGCTTATGGGCGGGAAATCATGGGATCCAAAATCAGCACTGGTTGTAAAAGTTTATCAGGAACAAGTGTGGCAAGTCCTGTCGTTGCTGGTGTGGTTTGCCTACTTGTTAGTGTTATCCCTGAAGGCAGCCGTAAAAGAATTTTGAATCCAGCAAGCATGAAACAGGCATTGGTTGAGGGGGCTGCTAAGCTCGGAGGCCCAAATATGTACGAGCAGGGAGCTGGAAGAGTTGATCTGTATGCTTTGCTCTCATGCTGTTATTTTTCATTCCTTTTCTTGTTATTGGACTCTTTATTTGTATATTCAGTGAAAAAGTGCTTTATGAGGTTAAAGTTACACAGCTTTATAGGAAACTTCTGAATACTTGGCACTTACTTTTTCAGGCTAATGCTTACCATTATGCATTTCTTATCTCAAAACTAATTGCTTCTAACTTTTGACTCCCCTGTCAGGTTGGAATCGTATGAAATCCTAAAGAACTATCAACCTCGTGCCAGCATTTTCCCTGGCATTCTTGATTTTACAGATTGCCCCTATTCTTGGCCCTTCTGCCGGCAGCCACTGTATTCAGGTGCAATGCCTGTAATGTTCAATGCTACCATTTTGAATGGAATGGGTGTCATTGGCTATGTTAAGAGTCCACCAATGTGGCATCCTGCAACTGAAGAAGGAAACCTTTTAAACATTCACTTTACTTACTCAGAACTCATCTGGCCTTGGACTGGTTATTTAGCACTTCACATGCAAATAAAGGATGAAGGTGCACAGTTTACTGGAGAGATTGAGGGCTATGTAAGTCTTACCATATACAGTCCTCCAGCTCCAGGTGAGAAGGGTCCTCGAAGTAGTACTTGTATCCTTCAACTGAAACTGAAAGTGATCCCAACACCACCAAGGTCAAAGCGGGTTTTGTGGGATCAATTTCACAGTATAAAATATCCTCCAGGGTATATTCCAAGAGACTCTTTGGATGTCCGTAATGATATTCTAGACTGGCATGGAGATCACCTGCATACAAATTTCCATATACTGTTCAACCTATTACATGAAACAGGGTACTATGTTGAAACACTTGGTTCACCATTTACATGTTTTGATGCTCACCAATATGGGACCCTTCTGCTAGTCGATCTTGAAGATGAATACTTCCAGGAAGAGATTGAAAAATTAAGAGATGATGTTATTAATACTGGGCTGGGTTTGGCAGTTTTTGCTGAATGGTATAATGTCGATACAATTGTAAAAATGAGATTTTTTGATGATAATACAAGAAGCTGGTGGACTCCTGTTACTGGAGGTGCAAATATTCCAGCACTTAATGATCTTTTGGCCCCATTTGGAATTGCTTTTGGTGATAAAGTTTTGAATGGTGACTTTTCCATTAATGGCGAGCAAAGTCGATATGCATCCGGAACTGATATTGTGAAGTTTCCAAGAGGTGGCTATGTGCACAGTTTTCCTTTCTTGGATAGCTCAGAGAGTGGGGCCACTCAGAATATACTGCTGACTGCTGGCATGACCAAGGTGGAAACTGAACCTTCACATCAACAGCTTTTAGTACAAGGATCCTGTCCTTGGGGAACTTTTAAGTGCTACACCTGCTTATCTTCAAATATGCTGATCTTGTAGTCAATTTGACTGTTATCTTTCATGATCACGCTGTTTATATCTATCTAATCTTCCACCTCTCGATGCACACAGAACACTTTCTTCCAACAACCTCCACCTACCTAACACCTGCATTTCCTAATGATACTTTTTCTCATTGTGCAGGCAGATTCTCCAATTCTTGGCCTTGTCAAAGTAGGTGAAGGTCGTATAGCTGTTTATGGAGACTCCAATTGTTTGGATAGCAGTCATATGGTTACTAATTGTTATTGGCTCCTAAAAAAGATATTAGATTTCACCGGTGGGAATGTTAGAGATCCACTTCTCTTCCCTGATTCTACGAAACTGGGTGCAGCCCTTTACATAGATGAGAAACAATTGCCTTCACGTAGAACTGATGTGAATTTCTCGTCATATTCTGCTGTTGTGGGAAAAGATCTTATATGTAGGTGTGATGCCAGATTTGAAGTCTGGGGAACTAAAGGATACAATCTACATGTTAGGGGAAGAAACCGAAGATTTCCAGGCTATCCTATCATAGATATGGGCAGAGGTTTGAATGCTACGCAGGATACTAACTATTTGAGGCGTCCAAAGTTAACTGGGAAAAATGGTGACATGTTGGGGAATAAGTACTGGAGAGTGTTCTATGGTGATGAGGTACAAGCAGGCAATCTGTTGGAATGAAATAACTTTTTTTCTTTTGCAATATTCTATTTGCAATAATTTTTATTTTCATGTGATCGCGTCATGCATCACTATATGCTCATAACTGTCTAATTTGCAGCTTGATGTGCCTGTCCTAGTTGGTAATCACTGGATTGTTCCTGCTGCAGTAGCAGTAGCAGGTTGGTCAAAATTATATATCACTCGGGAAAACCTGGAAAGCTTCTGGATATGTTTCTTTTGTATTAAACTGATTCACATGTTGTTACTAGGTGTTTTATTGTTGTTGAGCATTTGGCGAATTCGACAAAGACGACGTCGGAGGAGAAGAGGATCAGGCTCCAGTCGATATGCCAATCTATAGTTCCATGTATGAATACCTTTGTTTGCTTTTCTGAGTATCTCCTTTAATATTGATAAAAAATCTGAGAAATTATACCTTGTTAGACCACTAATATGACCGGGAATGTTGTTGCAGGAATAGTGATAGCGATTAGATTTCTATTTCAATGGTGTATATCAGTCTTGGTTCAGATGCCTGTATCGGCGTAAAATTTTTGAAGCATAATGAAATGACAAAAAGTTTTGGCCTAAAGCAAGCTTACCAACTTGGACTTTGAAGCATTTATATTCTTCATAGATTGAAATTATTGTTGGAATTATATTCTGTTTCAACTATGTTATACTTACAAAGTAAAATATCAACATTAGGTTTGAGATAGTGTTGTAGGCCAAAGATGGATGTACAGTTTTGATAGGGAATTGTGACAGTTTTTTCTTGGCTCTGATTGCTGTAGAAGCTGTGGAACCCGTTTCAAACTTCTAGATAATCAACCTTGTACAGCCTTTTGTGGTTGGAGTTGTATATTTCAACAAACACTGTTTCTTCTTTACACATAATTGAAAAAGAAAAATCAAAATATAATTTTATTATTTCTTCGATGGATAGATGTCTGTTAAGCATCAGTATCCAATCTGGCTGCCAGAGAAATGAAATAAATGAGGAAAAAAAGTATCATCTAAAAGAAACAAGATATGATCTTTTTAAACCCTATAATCAAAACCTTTTATTCTGAAGAATGAATTCCTAATGAAGTGTATCACTCAAATGATAATAGAGTAACGGAAACTTATAATACAACAGGGAAAAAAAATATTTGCGTAATTTATGAGAGAATAGCCATCTTTATTCCTAATATTCTAAAAAAAAAAGGTTATAATTTATGTTGGATCAAGTAAGATTCGAATAAACATTTTTAAAAAAACTTGAGGAATCAAGGTTTGAGCCTATGTCGGGTCAAACTAGTAGACTTTCTGACAGTGAAGCCTAAAGAGCTCAAAACAATATTTATTAGTGAACCGGTGAGTAGTATCCTTAGCCAGATAATCTGACAATCAGTAAGAGGATATAGGTTATATGGGGGCAATTTATCAATAATACTAGATGATAATCTAAAGTTGCAGTCCTATTTCCCATTTAAAATTATTTCACTAACCCTGGCATTCTAGGGAATTCTCATTATAAGAGCTGACAGCTCCTCCCTCAGATGTAATAGTCCCAAACTACATCAGTTGCATTCCATTCCATATTAAACTTCTGAAGGATGAGTAAAGATGATTACTCAATCTCAGCATTTATATTAAGCTCCAAAAATGCTCTCTAATAATCCTTAATTGCCGAAAATTGGTTTTAGATAAGTAGTACTTGTGCATCCACTTTTACCATAGTACTTCCTTGCGATTAAAAACGCCCAAATCCTTTTTTCTAGTGGGAAAGAATTCATTGATTAGATAAAAACTATCCCTAAGCCCATATTCCTCTTGGCTAAACAAATTTCGTACCATTTGTCCTTTTCTTGAATTCTCAACTCTCCCGGACCATGTGTAATTTTTAATACCCCTATCAATTTCTTTGATGATCCTTCTTTGGAGAAAGAGATAGGCACTCTAGTGAATGTGAATATTCTTTAGGATTGAAGAAATTAACTGCAATTTGCCTTCATTTGATAAGAATCTATTATGCCAAGAGTTAATTACATTTTAATAGCTTCTAATAAAGGAATACAATTAATAAACCTAGACTTAGTAAATATAGGCAGTCCTAGATATTTAAAAGGAGCATAATGAATGCTTAATCTAGATATGGAGCGAATGTGATGAACATCCAACACATCTATGGAGATGTAAATCTTACCTTTGTTTTCTCTATTGACCTTCAAATTAGATAGCTCCAAGAAGTGATTCAAGAGACTTCATCAAAATTTGAAAATAATTATGGTCTACACTTAGAAGAGTATAAGATCATTTGCAAAAGAAAGTTGACTGGTTTTGAATTCTCTACATTTGTGATGATACAAAAAATGGCTATTAACTTCAATGTTGAAGTTGGTTATCCTGGTAAGGACTTCAATGGCCAAGGTGAATAGATAAAGAGACAAGGAATCTCCTTGTATAATTCCCTTAGCCGTATTGAAAGTCTTTGAGCAACTCCTGAACTAATAATATATTATCACCAATTGATCTACTAAAGACAAAAGTCCTTTCGACTAGGGCTAATAAGCATTTTGAGAGCTTTCTTCAATCTAGTTGTCAGGAGCTTAGAAACCACTTATAAACTATATTACTAATTAATATAGCTTAAAAATCACACATGAAACTATGGTTCTTTATCTTTAAATCAAGTAAATGTGAGTTTTATTCAACTCCTTGAGCATTCTCCTACTATGGAAAAATTCGATAACTAATTCTTCAGTAATTATGTGGTAAAAAGAGAGAGCATTGGATCCATCTGACCCTAGGTATTTGCTTGAATTGAAGGAAAAAAGTGCATCTATAATCTCCCAAGGGTTAAAAGGCCTTATGATACTAGCCCTTCATATCATAATTAATAGACTCATTGATCAATATCCCTAGGTCCTCAGTAGTAGAGCCATAGCTTGAATTATATCCAAATAAATTCCTGTGGACCTTAATTGCAATCTCTCTAATCCTAAATTTATCCCTAAAAATATTCCCTCCTTCATCAATTAGTAAAGAGATTTTGTGTTACGAGTCCCATATCGGGGAGGCGTGGTTCTAGAACAGGCCTTATAAGGCCTTGGGTTCTCCCTTCCTTCAAGTTAGCTTTTAGGGTGTGGTTCTCCCAAGGTGACTTATACCCGTAACACTAGTGCTTTCATTGACAGCTGGCCACTGGAAAGGGCTACCCACGGAAGGGGGTTGACCAACGGAGGGGCTGACCGTGAACTGAAACGAGTGAAGCGTCGCTGAGTGAAGCACGGTGGAGTGAGAGCCGTCGGGACGCCAACTTCCAAAGGGGAAAACAATGTTACGATTCCCATATCGGGGAGGCGTGGTTCTAAAACAGGCCTTATAAGGCCTTGAGCTCTCCCTCCCTTCAAGCTAGCTTTTGGGGTGTGGTTCTCCCAAGGTGACTTATACACGTAACACTGGTGCTTTCATTTAGGGTGTGGTTCTCCTAAGGTGACTTATACTCGTAACATTTTGTTTTTATTCCTTTGAGCTAGAATGGAATTATAAAAGAAGTTGGTGTTGTTGTCTCCATTACTAAGATAGTTCAACCTCACTTTATCCCTAAGTAAGGAATTATAGAACTGTACAACTAAATTATATCCATTAAGTTGGTTTCTAGACTTTTCAATTCTTAATTAAAAGGACAATTGTAACAGTCAGCTTATCCTCTTATAAGGGTATCCTTTACGGTCTAAAGATTATAGCCAGTGTTCAAGCAAGCTCTTCTCTAGAAGGCTCTAATCCCCTCCTTTATAGCCTTAAGTTTCTTTATTAATTGGAAAGCCTTATAGCCAATAACTCTTAACACTCAGTCCTACCTTGATAACTCCTCAAATCCTTCAACTTTATATAGAAAGTTTTAGAATCTAAAAGGAGTCTTAGGAAGAAGGGAAGATTTGAGGAAAAGGATCTCAACTGCGGAATGGTCTAAACATAAAAGAGGAACAAAGTTAGAAAAAGAATATGGAAATTGCTTTAACTAACAATCATTTACCAAAGCTCTATTCAGTTTCTTTCTAATAAACCGATCCCTTTATTGTTTATTAGTTCAAGAAAAGAGTATCCCTAAAATTTCAAGCCTAAGATGCCAATCTAGTTAACCACTTGACTTAACTCATTATTCATGTTTTTGTGATTCACCTTAGTTCCTTCTGTTTCGCTCAAATGAAACGACAACAACCCCTCTACGGAACCTAAAACCACCCATATACATGGCAATCAAATTCCCTTACAAAAAATCATGGTATACATTTCTATCCATTTATAGGAACTATCACCACACATTTTTCTATTCGATGCTATACATATACACATTACAAAGTTTCACTTCACTTAACATCATCATTGAAAAGTAGTATTACATCTTTACATTTACATGATAATCCAAAAGAAAACATTATAATTTCCTTCATTACATGTACAATCATCTTTTTAAAAAAACACATTCCAAAGGTACTTTTATTCCTAGCAGTAGGCCTTGGTTCTTGTAAATGTCCACTGTATCTCACTTCTAATACTTGGACCTACACAAATTAACACCCCTGCTAAGCAAGGAAACACTTAGTTTGGATGACCACTCACAACAGTCATCCACCAACCGCACAAATTCATAAATCAACCAGCTCCCCCAACTTGTTGTGCCTTATGGATTGCATCTCATCCTTCATCGCTTTTCACCACAAATCTGCATGGGGTCCAAAAACGACTTGTGTAAAAGTAACCAGATTCATAATATGTCCTATATCATAGTCTTGTTAACCTAAATAGACTGTGTAATTAGATAAGATAGTAGGTCGTCTCTCTTTAGTGGATCTACGCAGCTGCATTGGTTCGTTTACCTCAAGAACCTCTGTTTGTATAGGTATAGGTTCTTATTCCTGTATAAGCATGGCACTTGAACCTTGATCTACTGGACTTGACTGTATGAGCGACAGAAATGAAATAATTGTAGTATCCATCCTATTATCACCTTGAGAGTGAGAGCATCCACCCTAATCATGGGCATTGTATTCCAGAAACTTAATCGTCTTTGATTCCACTATTATGACCTTCCTTCTCTACAATGAAATCTGTAGTCTTTAAATTAGTCGAGATAACCTACTAAATAGCAACGAGTAGAAAAATGTTATAATTTGCTTTCCTAAGCATTGTATAATCGTACCATAATAGGGCAGCTCCACACACGAATGTGTACAAATCTTGGTTTCTTACCAAACAAGAGTTCAAAAGGTGACTTAAGCACTGACTTACTTGGGTGTCTATTCAATATATATAATGTCGTCTTAATGATTTCGCCCCAACGGTATTCGGGAAGGTTAGTCTTGCTTTGCATTGACCTCATCATATCTTTTAGGATGCGATTGCACCTTTTGGCCACACTATTTTGATCAGGACTACTAGGTATGGCGAACTAAGTCACTATTCTAATCGATTCCAAATACTTAACAAACGAACCATTTTCTTATTCTACAACACCATGTTTATGATAGTACTCTCCTCCTCGATCAGATCTGACATCCTTTATTAATTTTTCCAACTGGTTCTCAACCTCAGTCTTAAAGATCTTGAATTTATCAAAAATTTCTAACTAACCGATAAGCAAGAACACATAATCGTACCAGAAATAATAATATATAAATGTCAAAAATATCTAGAATTGCATAACTTAACTGTATAGGGTCCACTAATGTCCGTATATATGAGATCTAACAAGCTAGAAGTACAAGTTAACCCTTTTTCTTTATCTTGGTCAACCTACCTCTACAACAGTCAACACATATTTTCAGATCACTAAAGTCTAGAATTAGGAGAATGTTATTCGTTATTAGTCTCTCAACCTTGTCTATGTAAATGTGGCCCAAGTGTTTGTGCCACAACAGATGACATTTCTTTTATAAAAGCCCTGTTACGAGTAACAGGTTCAACAATATAAGAACAAACATACATAAGGATAAGACATATTTAATATAATCCGTAGGATAAGAAGTCAATTCCAATATGTTTTTGCATTGATAGATATATTTACAACTGAAGCATCAAATACAAAATGATAATATTCTTTATCCAAAACTGATACAGAGATTAGATTCTATCTAAAAGGTGATATATAAAACGTGTCTTGTAAAATCAGCACAAACCTCGTATTGAGATTTAAACTTACATTTCTTACATACAAAATGTTCACTTCATTATTGCCGACCATCATCTTCTCATCTTCTTTAGTCGACCTTCTCGTGGATCTAAATCCCTACATTATGAAAGCAACATGATTAAAATCTTCATTATCTAGTCACCAAAAACTTGATGGGCTGTAGTTAAATTAGATTCATGAATCATAAAGTTCGATGAGTTACCTGATAGCTACTGTTTGACTTTCCAGAGTTTGTACTTTTGGCAGTTAGATTTCTTATGCCCCTTCTTCTTACAGAAGAAGCACCTTATATTCTTCATATCATGTGAACCCTTGACAATGTTAAACTTTCCAGCCTGAATATTTGGAGAGAGTTTGGATTTATTACTCTTACCCTTTTGGGGTTTCTCCTTCCCCTTACTTTTGGCTGATACATACAAAATTGTATGAGAAGAAATCTTCAGCCTCTCCTCTATTGCAACACATCGAGAAATTAAGGTATTAATATCCCAATCCTAATCCTGACAGATATATGAAATTGTTAGCATCTCAAACTCTCGCGGGAGAGTATTAAGGACCTGGTGCACTATCAATTCGTCAGGAATGGGCACATCCAACGCCTTCAGCTTACTCTGAAGGTAAACCATCCTGATAATATATTCCCTGACGCCTCCTTCTCCTGTGTGCGTCATGGAGAATAGATCCTTAATTAGGGTACTCAACTCCGCATTGGACCTTGTACCTCTGGGAAACATTGTCTATAAACTCCTTCGCTATGTTTGTGTCTGGTAATCCACTTAGCAGATGATATGAGATCGACCTCTTAATGGTCAACTAACACATTTTTATTTGACCACTCCCAGATCATCAAAGTCACCTTATCAACTTCTAAGTTGATGTTTGTAAGTAGAGAAGGTCTCTATACCAGCATCGCCATGTTGATGTCGATCAAATTCAGGGCAAACTCAACATACTTCTTCCACTTCTTAAAATTGAAATCAACCAAAATCTTAATGGTGACAACGTTGTTGTTCATAGGAAAGGTGACTGCAAAACAGAAAAGACAATGTAAAGATCAGCATAAATGCAGGATAACAACAATACTTAAAGCATTAAAACATTATCTATAACGAGAATCCGATCACACATATTACGAAACACTTTTGAGCATAATGAATAATATGCAATTAGACCTCCTCATAAAACGATCAGACTACAAACCATCAACTCTCATGACATTACCACCTTTGGGCGAATAGATCATTTAAACAACTTTCCTCTATCATTTAAACAACTTTCCTCTATCTTATGCCTTTATGCATATCTCAAAATTCTATGTAAGGCTAACACTATAGTGCAAAAAATCAAATATAAGACCAAAGACATCCCCCAACATGTAAACAGAATAATCTAAAATATTGACTTAAAAGGTCACTTTGGTGACTATATTCTTATCAGTACCCTGAAAGGTTCATAAACACGAGATATATCCTTATATTATCCTCACATTCTACATAGGCATACCGTATATGAAAATGTATCATCAATAAATGTAAAAACCGAATGCATTGTCAAATTATCACATTTAAGTGCTGAAAACAGTGTCTTTAAATTTTATTCGAAACTTTTATCACAAAAATCTCAATCAAAATGACTATCGTGCTTTACCAAACACCAAACCTACCACACAGAGACACGAAACCTTAAGTGTCTCCCTTATATGTTGTTTGTGGCACGAAAATTCGATCTAAAACAGCTTTAAAATACTTTAATTCCTTTTTTGGAATGAAATTACTAATTTAATTAATCCAGAAAATTGAAAAAATCACTTTATAAATTCTCTCAACCCAAATACATACTCAAAATAACCTGAAGTAGCTTTACGAAAATTATGAAAATTTAAAATTTTCTCCGGGTCTTACCTTTATAAGGTGCATGCATGTACTTGATCAAAAGAATGGTTGATGCAAAGGAGTCACCTTATAGATAGGTATCCAATTGTGTGGCACAAAAGGCATACGCCTGGAAACTTGTCTTGGCAGCTCGGGGCATGATGAGCACTATAGATATTTTAACTAGATGAGATGTGTATTATGCAATGATGGAATAAAAACTAGATGAGATGCATATTATGCAATTATGGAATAAAAACTAGAAATAATATTTTCCTTCAATGTGCATTCTCTTAGGAGTTATAGAGCAGGATAAAAGAAAAACGTTTATGCAGATGGGAAGGCAACTTCTTTACGGACAAGTTGCTATGGTTATTAAATCAGAAGAATTTGTCTAAGGCAAACAAAGCTTTCTACATAATCTCCTTTGCTGCTTACATTCAAGAACTTTGGAAGCAGAGGAATTTCATAAAATTCATGAATAAGGAGCAAAGCAAGGAGGAAATTATGAAATTTCTGGTTTTTGAGAATTAGAGAGCAACTTTTATTATATAAGTTTGTTAACAGTGGAAGCACTGACATTGTTCATTCCTGGAGAATTAGCTAGAAAGGGTCCCTTATTCATCATTTAACGCATGCAAAGGCATATACCCTAGAAATAGGAATCATGAGATTGCAGTAACAGAAGAGCATACCTGGGAGTGTAGAGGAGCTCCATCTCTGCTTTTCCACTTATCAGAAGCTACATGCGAGAGAGGAAAATCAAAACCTCAAAACAAGGGTAGTTGAAATTAAAATAGGGATTCTTTTCTTAATTGCCTGTTATGGATATCCTAAAGGAGTTGTTTCTCTATGATTGACGGGGATCATTTGTTGAGCCTCCTTTTGATGTGCGAGGAAGATTCTAGTGGCCTTCGGTGGCGAGGAGTCACTATTGTCGTCTGGGTTGTCTTACGCCGTTTCCAGAGGTCTTCGGCGGTCTTACACGTGTTTACTGAGTCTTCTACTAGTAAAAATTGGGCTTGGTCTCATGTACTATGGCCCATTAGGGTATGTACTATTTTTGTTTTTCAATAGTATTTTTTTTGGTAATAAAGTATGTATTATTTTTTATTACATTAGGTATTTCAGCTTAGTCGGACTAATTCTAAGCCCCTAAGACCCCACTGCAAGAGTCCTAGAGGATGTAAATCTGGAACCTCAAGATTCCTCAAGTTCTTACGTAGCCTGTACATTTCTGCGCACAAGGAGTCATCACATACTTGATTGGTCAACTGCTGATTGATCGCTGGCCCTGATCAGCATCAGGTTCCCAACAACCTCGGGTTCTCTAGTAGCTTCAACTCTTACATTGCCACTGGAACCGAGGGGTCCGTAATTAATCCGATCAAGAAGCTTTGCCCAGGGGGCTAGAGGATCATCAATAGGAAAACTTCTCATTTCTCCTCCTTTTGGGTGACTGGAACTCAAGACCTCCTGAAAGGGAGAGCCTTAAGTGAGGAGTTTACACTATTTAGGTCATTCCTCGTTGTCAGGTATGTACTATTTTATTTTACAGGTGTGGTATGTTTATGTAATTCTCTATTCTGCCTATTCAATATATTACCTATATTATTTCAATGAAAAATTACTTGTTGCTCTGCCTTCATAATTTAGTCCATTTTGTTGGGCATATTTATGTAATTCTTCATGCAAAAAGCTTGAATTAGGACAGTTATGGCTTTATACCCTCTAGCTTAGCGCTAATCTATTACTTAACTTGATTGATTCCTTATGTCGAGTTGGTCGATGTCTTCTAAGGAGGAGTTTCTGTCAACCTTTATCCATGTCAAAAAATCCAGGTAGTTTATGTTCTCTTTATTCGATTGACATAACCTTATAACTTCACTCAATAGAGCTGTTGTAAAGATGCAATTGAAGAACAAATGTGGAAGGTCCTTAACATATTGTTTGCAAAAAAAAAATCTATTGTTGATGCTCAGAAAATGCAATTTATCTAAGGTGGCCAATCTATCCGCCATTAATAGCCATAGCATGAAACACACTCTGGGTAGAAGAATTTTATTCCACACCTACTTATGCCATCTGGACCTTTGTTTCCTATTCCTTAGAATTTTATTATAAGATTGGTTAGAAGAGGCTTTAGATGAGTGAGCCAGCCAAATATGTGTCAATTTAGTCTATATTTGGATTATAGCTCGGAATGATGTGCTCTATGCCATTTGGAATGTTGCACAACTGATTTTCCCTTATTAGGACCTTAACTTAAGAATTGATAAGAAGAATTTTAAGCAGCACTTCAGCTCGAGTTTTCATAATATGATAAGACTCTCTCTCCATTGCCTATTCTGCACTTGGATTTGTCCACCAATCTATCCCAAAGTTCTAAGAGTTGTATAAATAACAACATCATCAATAATAACGACCCAGTAAAAATTTTGCTAAACAAAGGATCTAGAGAGGTTCAGTCACTACAAAAAATTAACACAATTCGTGACGTTTTATTGGTAAAACGTCGCGAATTGTAAAAACTTTTCGAAAGTTTAAATTTTCCGTGATGTTTCATGAAAACGTCACAGATTTGAGACACTTTTTGCGACATTTTATGAATAAAACGTTGCGAAATAGAAACCGTGACGTTTTGTTGAAGAAAACATCACAGAAGGCGTAGTTAAAACGTTATTCTGCAAGAGCAAAACGACGTTATTTGGTTTTAAACCAAACAACGTCGTTTTCATTTTCTTAAAACATCGACCCCCTCGCTGTATCAATTTGCTGCCGAGCTTCTCCTCCCTTCTTCCGACCTTCCGACGGTTTCCACAACAAGAACATTAGTCACTTCGATTTAGGCTTCTCTCCCTTTTCTTTGGTTTTAGCTGGTAAGCTTCATTTTTTATAATACCCATTAAACTTTCTACTGTTGTTGTGTTGTGTTGTTTTAGCTATGTGATCGTTGTTGATGTTGTAGTCTCTATGTACTAGTCATAGAAGTGAGTAGTGTTGTTGGATTTTGTTGGTCTTTGAGTGGGTTAAGTTTAATTTACAGTTGTTGTAGGTTGTTTTGGTTTCTATTTGTGATAATGGGGTGTACATTTGCTTTGTTGGGATTGGTAGGTGTTAATTTTTAGGGTTTTGAGTGTTCTATGGTTGATAGATAGATGGGTTTTGGGTGTTTAGTGTTATAGATTTTAGCTAAGGGTTGGATGTCTCTATGTTTTGGCTTCATTTAGTAACATGGGATTATTTATACTGTTACTTTGATTGCTGGGAGTGTTTCTTCTGTTTTAAGTATATCGAGGTAATTGAGACTTTTGACAACTTATTTGTGCTGAGTGACTTGTTCTTTTGTGAAATGTTCTTTAAGTTCCTTGGTTATTACTAATCTAGGTCAATTTAGTAATAGCTTGGGAAAATATTGTTAGAAATGTATGAAGAATTGTGATGGTGACCTTCTTGTGGTTGAATCCATTTTATTCATGTTAGTAATGCAATGGATAGTTTTAGGATTGCTTATGTAGGAATTTTCTTAACTTGTATTATCAGGGTTGAGGTTGAATAAAGCATATGTGACATCCAAAATATTAAACGTTAGTGAAGAAAACTTTTTATGATAGGAAAAGGGATTCTAATATTGATTTAGCGAATGCGAGAAAACTAAAATTGTTAAGCGATTGTGCTTTGTTTTAAGTTAAGCAATTTTGTAAGGAATTTGAGCCTTTATGCATATATCTTTGTTTCTTATATGGATACCTTCTTTGATTTTCAATTTTATAACTTTTTTTCATCTTTTGGAGATGAAATGTATGATTTGTTTAAGAATTAAGAAGATAAATGAAGTTAGGAATTGAGTTTGAGTGAAACTGCCTAACTTTATACATCAATCCATTAAAAGCCCTTTAAGCCTTAAATAAATTCTAGTCTTTTTCTTGGTAACCTTTAAGGACCTTGAACCTAAAAGAAAAATAAGTATTGACTCTTTAATTTATGATTAGGGGATCTTTTGATTATGATTTGATATTTTTTAATAGGATGCAAGAAAATAAGTGTAAGGAGATGGTTAAGTGTACGAAAGAGGTAATTTAAATGAGACTTTTGTCTTTTAAAGTATGAAGGAAAATGGTAGGTGGAAGAATATGAGGAATTAGTGGAATAATAGTTTATTTATTTTCTTTATATTGATTTGTTATTATTCGACTATTATGAATATTTTTGTTTCTCCTATTCCTTTTTCTTTATTAACCTATTTAACCTTTTGGTCCCATCAAAACATTATTCAAATTTCTTTTAAATGAGTGATATGTTGTGAGGACATATCAATTTATAGTATTTGAGCTGAATGAAGGAGGTGAAACAGTTTTTACTTTGTCTTATTAGTATTGTGATTTTTTTATCAAGCATTTTGTGTTTAAGTTTGACAATTATTTTAAGAATTGAACTTCTATATCTTATGTTGTTAATTATGAGGATAAATAATGAGTTCAAAGTAAAGTTTGTAGGTAGCATTTAAGTAAATCCTTAGAAGACTATAACATATCCACTACCGACATCTTTGAATAATAAGCATAAATTTGTATTTTAGGATCAAAATGAGCTTGTATCTCACCCTATCTGTATGTTGATGATTGATGCAATCCATTGTCAATCTCACTGCTAGTACTAACAATTACATAAACAAATAAAAATCCAACCTTTTTCTTCTTATTGGAGATGCCCTTCTCCTTCTGTTGGTTCTCTTGCTCTTCATCTTCCGAGTTTAAATCCATTTTTTCTTTGCTTCTGCATCTTGGATTCCATCCTCCTTCTTATCATTCTCTTGATAAGATCAAATCAGTGACATGTTTAGAAGGTCAATCTTGCAGGAGCTGAAAATTCATCAGATAATTCCACCATCAAAACCAAATCATTTACGTTAGAACCACCAATTTCAAGTTAAGAAAATTTCTCAAAGATCTTCTTGAATTCATCATCCATCCCATCTTCCAGCTCTGCCTTTTCTAGGACATATTCAATCGCCACTTGCTTTCTAACCTACAAGTTCATGTAATAACACAAAATAATGGAGTTCAGGCCCAAGTGATAACTCTAAACCATATAATACATTTAATAATCTGCACACATCTGTAGTTTGTAAGACATCCTAGTGAGACATTTATATACACTTCTTTAAAGTTCTTATGAAGAAATGTTTTTTTCACATCAATTTAGTTTAGTAGCCAATCCATATTTGTAGCAATTGACAATAGTACACTGACTATATTCAATTTTCCATTGGTGAAAACATCTCATGATAGTCTATATTGTATGATTGCGTGTACTCTTTTATGATGAGTCTTATCTTATACCAATATATTATTCAATTTGCCTTGTATCTAACATAGAATACCAATTTGCATTCTACTAATTTCTTTCCTTCTAATAGTGGCATGAGCTTCCATGTATTATTTTTTTGTAGGTTTGTCATTTCTTCACTTATTATTTGGGCTCGTTTAGGATTTATTAGAGGTTCTTGCATTGTGTTTGGGATGTTTTTTGAAGATAACTTTTGCACAAGGCTTTTGAGTGGTTGTGATAATCTCTAAACACTGATATAATTTACAATTGGGTACTTTGTCTTTTCCTCTTTATGGTCTTATAAATATCGACTAGGTGGCTTGCCAAGATTATATCTAAGAGCAAATTTATAAATAATAAATTATCTTTACTATTATTTAAGGGAGAGATTTGGAGATTGTACCTCAGGAATATTCTCAGATGGTTGGCTAGTTAATACTAAACTAAGAGGGGATTATTCTTATTCTTATTCATTCTTAGGTTGATCTTGCTCTTATTCATTCCTCATCTATCATTCCCTTTTACTTAACCATCTCCTACATCATTTATTGCTTTCTTATCTTGCCTTAATTGAGTTTCCATTCGAGGTGTTTCTTTAGATCTAGTCATTCTTATATTTGAGTTTTGAAAACTTGGCCAATTTTTTCAACATTTCCTCTATTCTATTCTTCATCAAGCAACTCCCTTGAAGAGGAAAATGGGAACATGGTATTTGAAGAAAATCATATTTAAGAAAGGTAACATCGAATATGACATGAAGGTACTTGGTATTAGGATCATAACCTCAGTAGCATTTCTTATACATTCGTGACCTAGTAATACGTAATGAACTGTGCATGGGTAAAGTTTGATTCTTTGCTTGTTATGAAGATAAATATAGGCCACATATCTAAACATTCTTAGTGGAAGTATAAGGATGGAAGGCAAAGTACATAGTGGGCTAAATCTTATAATGTTATTTCAAAATGGAACAATCTAGAGTGCATTTAATTAACAAGTACAACAATTGCATCTGTCTAATACCTTTGGGATGTATATGTACTTGTTAATAAAAGTTTTGTTCTAGATGTGTCTCTTCTTCCCTTTTCAACACTGTTATATTATAATGTTTGGGCATAATTGATCTTATATTACAATCTTTGTATGTACAAAAGTATTTATGCAATTCCTTATTGTCATTCTCTTTATCAGTGTTTGAATGAAGGGTTGGAAGCTTAAAACAGAAATGTGTCCTAATTATAGTATGAAAAGAGCAAAAATTTATAATTACCCCCATTTTTATTTTCCATCAAATACAACTAGATCGTATGAGTGCAATCATCCATAAAATACATACCATCTAATGCCCAGAGAAGTTGAAATGGGAGATTGTGTTTCCACTTTTTATTAACTTATTGGATAAGAAATATGATAACTTTTTGTGAAAATTAAAGTTGTGCTTTTGAACATAATATCATCTAAGTTTGTGACTATGTTTAGAGCCAAATGTCTTAAGTAGGAAAATAATGGGTGTCCTAATCATTGACGTCATAATCAAATTTCTTATTCTTTTTTCCTAACATACTGACCAACGTTATAAATCTTCGATATAGTACAATACCTCTTGTTTAGTACTATGACCAATTATATCCTTAGTGAGAATATCCTGAAATAAGCATAATTTAGGATAGATTAGCATACTTTTCCTATATAATTCTTACGTAGCTTGTTCAATTGAAAACAATTTGTTTGAAAAAGCTAAAACAAATAAGAGTATCTGATAAAGTGCCACTTTTCTAGCCCCTACAATTGAATATTTCACACTATTAGCATTGGTAATGCACACTCTTCTTATTTGAGCCTTTCCAATGAAGCCTCATATAGATC
>JAOQMS010000008.1:34971622-34988832 GCA_027563885.1 Erythroxylum longipes | reverse complement strand
GTGTTATCGTTGGGTGATAACTTACATATTACGATAGTCTGCATGCATGATAGTATCAGAGCAAGTATGCATGAAAGTGTTAGACTCCGGAATCGGGGTCTGACAGTTTATGGTATCAGAGCATGCATGAAGAGCAAGAGTCGGACTCTGATAATCGGGGTCTAACAGATGTGGTATCAGAGCAATCAAGAGTCAGACTCCGGAATCGGGGTCTGACAGTTTATGGTATCAGAGCAAGCAAGCAAGCAAGAGTCAGACTCCGAAAATGGGGTCTGATAGATAGCGGATGTTCAAAGAACGTAATTAGTGATGCTTGCTAATATATAACTCCTAGACTCAAAGTGTAAGGCCCCAAATTGTACCCTATTTGGAGTGTTATTGTTGGACCCCGTTTCTGGAGCCCAACATCAGACATGGGATCATGAAGCTTGAGCGTGGAGGAAGGCTTAGAATTTGGAAATTTGAAAGAAGAATCCTTTGGAAGCAAAAGCAAGCTTCGCTGCGGCGAACATATGCTAGTAAACTGGCTTCGCCACTACGAACATATGTGAGTAAACCTCACTGACCCTTCAAGTGAATTACGCCACGGCGATAAGTATAACTTCGCCACGGCGAAGTCGCCATGAGAAAAATCAGAATTTCCTTCGAGTGAATTACGCCGCGGCGACTCTTGACTTCGCTGCGGCGAAAACCCCTGTGACAGAACCCATAACCCAAACTACTTATCTTACTAAAATGCAAATTTAAAATCCTTCAGCCACATTCATCAATTCAACCCAACAACAAGATGGATAAGAACATAACCAAAAACAGTTTCTCAAAATCTTAATATCATTTCCATAATCGAATACTTTGTGAATGCATGAAAAATCATAGACAATATCAAATATATCTTTCATTAATATCAAAAGTAAGAATTTTACAAAGGTTTAATGACATTTCAAGCCACAATACATCATTTACTTCATAATCCAAAAATGCAAAAGATACTTGAAATGCAGCTAAACCCTTAAATTTCCAAAACCTAACTCAAAATTCAAAAGTATGCAAATTCAGAGTGATGTCGTAACCCTTGACTACTCGATCTTTTACTCCCTTTCCTGAAGATGGGATGGAATTGGGAGGGGCTGAGCTTAAAACTCGTGGGTAACAATTTTATAACTAGTAACAAGCAAAACCATTGAAATAATTTACATTGAATTATAAGCACATATTTCTCAAATTTTCTTCATGCAATCCAATTCACAAATAACACGATCTATGCATTCATCAACTTTTTAACAAATCATAAACACGTAGGCACATCGAAAATGGTTTGGGTGGATCCAAAACAGAACGTACTACACATTTCCCATAAGGGTCCTGTGTAGCCGTGAACAGAACGTACTATCGCAATCCCACTTAATGGTTTTGCGTAGCCGTGAACTTATGGGAGTCCATGAAGGAACTCCATGCCACTAGCAGGCAGGCGGGAGAAACCTTTTGTCAAAGTACACTTGACTTAACTTAGGGGACCACCATAAACCTATATAATCATGCATTTCACAATTTGTAAACATATTGCCTCAATGGCATTTTTTCGAAATTTGATTTCATAACCATAATATCGTTTCAAAATCAATATCCTTTAAAAAATCATTTTCATCATTCATTTCATAAACCAATAAAACAATTCATATACAAATATATGACACATTATCAAAGTATTCAAGAAGCCTTAACGACACATTTATAACACAATTGAAAACATTTCAAAGTTTCTTGGTTTGGAAGAAACATTAGGGGCTTATTACTTAATTATAAAAGTGTAACCCACCTTGAAATCCTTGCTTATAAACTTGCTTAGGGATGTCTTTGCTCTTGCTCCTCTTGCCTCTCTTGCCTCACTTGATTTCCTTAAACAATAACCAAAATTCCATTCAATTTGGTTTAGAAATCGGAAAGTCATACCTCAACAATCTAAACTATTCCTCATGCTGAAACAAAATTCTATATTCAGCTTCCATCCAGAAATTGAAATGCATTAATACTGAATTTAGACTTGATTCCTTCATACACTTTGTATCCCTATGTCTCTAGGTTACAACAAATTAAAAATTAGTCCATTTGGATAACTACACCAAAAGTTATGTCTAAAATACCAAAGCATGTTCTGCGCTGGAAAGTTGAGTTCGCCGCGGCGAAATTATCCAGAAACCCACTCAGAGAACATGTTTTGTGATGCCGCGGCGAAACCTAGAAGTTCGCTGTGGTGAACTTGTCTAGAAACCTACTCCAAGAACGTGGTTTGGGACATTTTTTCTCTTTTTACTTCCCACCTTTCACATATAACCCATCTTTTCTGCTTCATTATCAACTTCACTCAAACCCAATATCATTCACAACAAATTCATAATCTACTTTTGATCATTAAACAAACACCTAAAACATTTACATAAACCATTCATCACCAACTTCCTACACATATTCAACTTCATTTAGGTTTCATTTAACTAAACCCATGAAATCTAAAGCATAACTTACTTGTTGAAGCTTCAAATTCTTCAAGATCTCCAAAAATCCTAGCTTTTCTCTTCTCTTCTCCCTTTCTCTTATTTCATTCCCAATTTTGCTTCTCTAAATCCAAGACTACAATTTCTTCTTTCACTAATACCCTAAATGAATGAGAAAAGTCCACTATGCCCTTCTAATATAAGCCTGATGTCTTTTAACCTTAAGTGATCTTCTAATTTTGCCCTTATATCACCTTACAATATCAATACTTTAATTCCATCAATCCATGAAATAAATCCTCCCAAACTTGACATAATAATTAAACTTCAAATAAAATGATTTATCTAGCAAGACCACAAAATTTATTCAAATCATGCTTAACAAAATCAATAAAATAATTTGGGGCCCAACAGTTACATGTTCATGAAAGTACATATATGGTAGTAGTTAAAAATTGTGATATGATTGAGAATTGTATATAAATTGAATTTTGGTTTAATGGATCATACTTAGTAAATTGGAATTAATTAACATCATTAGAGGATTGAGGTATAAAAATGTACATTTGGCATGGGAAAATTGTTAAGTGGCAAGATAAGTTGGTACATGAAAATTAGAATGACCAAGCCTATGAGTTATTGAAATTTGGCATAACTAATGTATTGACATTTGGAACCATTGGTTGAGTGAAAAATGGACCAATCTTGGAGTGACATGTGGACTAATCATTTAATAACAGATGGCAACACTCATTAAGTAACAAATGGCCTAATAGATGTGTGACTTATGGCAGCTTAAAAGGGGGGAACAAATGTGACAAATACTTTGGTGACATGTGCTCCTCCAAGATTAGGACACCTAGCAACTTGGGTGTCAAACTTGCTAGAAATTTTTGCAACCTTCATTGAAACCCGTAGCTCCCCACTCCCATAAAACATTTGCTCAGACGCCCATTACATATTCATGCATATGCCCGACAGTAGTGGCACGTTATCTATATCACTGTCACTAACTCATGGCATCATAATTTAAAACATAAATCTCATGGTCTCCAAAACACAAATTTCCTCATTTCATAAGACATAAGATACAATGTAGCATTACATACAATGTCCATATATATATAACATCGACACCCTATCAGAGTCTACAACTCTGTCTACAAACATGCTACATATATAAGGAAGTACGAAAGTTTAGTCTAAATCCTTAAGTACAGTTGACTGACCTTTGATCCATGTCTTCTATCCCAAAAGTAGTACTAGGTCTCTTCTAAGTTGCCTTAGAAGCTATGACATCTCTCTCGAATATGAAAAGTCAATGTTGCAATTTTGGTGAGTTTTGCGAACTCAGTTAGTTAACTATCCTCGGTGGTTCACCTATAACACACATCAACACATACAACCACATAATTCACATAATTTCATTGCATGTAGAAACACAAAACACTTAGTACATGAGTTTTCACATTTTTCATTTAACTCAATTCAACATTTCATTGCAATCATTCAAATCATACAATTCATGTGTATATGCAATGTTCATGAGACTTACATTCGTTTATTACATTGTTGTGACTGAGTGCCTTTTTCGTTGTCCCATATCTATTATGGATACCGAGCTTACTAATACTATCCTTTATCTATTAGAGATATAGGGCTCATTTTAAGGATCTTACCACATTCTGAGATTTAAGCTCTTTTTTACTGGTAACTCCGGTCATAACTATCTTTAGTTTTCATGCATTCATGTAATGAAATGCACTACACTTATTCAATCATTACGTTCAATCAATCACATTCACATTCACATTCTCTTTCTCATTCACATTTGTCATCAGACCTTAGTCTAACATTCAACATTTAAATTGAGAACACTTATTCTGTCAAATTCACATTCAATGAGCACTTCTAATAGTTTTCGTGCATCAAACGCCTCAGACATTCAATGTCCGAAATCAGTACATACACATCACATAATAGTTCAATACATAATTTAACAAACACACAATCAAGGTGAGACCATCTTAGGTTACTCACTATTTGCTCCCGTTAGCTCATTGCCTTGAAGTCCCAGCAATATTTGGAAGCAGTCACTCAATGTGCTCTTCTATAACATGCAAACATATGGATTACTACTTTTCACATTCACATGAATACTCAATCATAAGCACATGTATATATATCATGCATAATGAATGTTCAATGACAAATTCCCAGGTATATTTCCTTAATACGTTTAATAATCAATTAACATCATCTTCCAATCATCCTTTAATGCCTAATACACTTTGTCCAATTTAATCACCTCATTCAACATCAACTAGGTTCTATCAAGATCTCATTTAAGCCTAAATAGCTCATATGGAAGCACCCTAGCATCGATTGGTTCATAATTCACTCAAAAGATAACTCTCTTTCTCCATAGGTCTGGCCACGATCGTGATGTCCCTGCCACAATCGTGACAGAAACTTTTTCTGGCCAGGCTATGATCATGGGTAAAAGCCACGATCGTGACAAAAACTCATTTTTTAGGCCACGATAGTGGGGGTGAGAGCCATGATTGTGCCCTGCATTTTCTTCTTTCATCCACACGAATTTAACATAAATACCTACATCAATTCTACTCCAAATTTTCCAAAATTCATACACATTAATGCAACTTCATTCCAATGCTAATTACACTACCTATTGATTTCATTAAACTCTTAAACCTCTACTCATTTGATTCATTATTTTCAACTAAATCTTATGATTCATAAAAAATCCTATCTTTTTTTTCTATGATATCTCATTTATAGTACCAAACAGTTCATTGTCAAAAATTCATCATTTCAAGTTGATAACTTCTTCATTTATACCTCTATTTTAGTTCAATATCATCTACACACAATTCAAAACCCTTGATTATAACAAATACCAAAAACAAAACCTATTCATATACACTTTCATCATCAATTTTCTGCACATTTTCTACTTCATTAACACCTTCATTTTAACCCTAACTATTACTTTAATTCATCTCAATTCAAGACACCATAGTACTTCCACTTTTTAGCCCTAAACTCATAATTTACCATTCATCAAAACACAAAAGTAAGACGTAACTCCATTTACCTCTTCATCCACACACACATCATCATATTTCAAACTTCCTTTTTTTTTCATAATCATTCATCTCTTAATTCATTATCATAATTGTTTTATTAACCAAACAATTTATGAATAACATTAACTCCCTACAATTTGGGACATGATCTCTTTATCATTAATAAACCCACATATCACATATAAAATTTCATAATCAATTACCAATATCAAAATTTCTCATCATACATGTTTCAACTAAAACTACCCATGAAGATTTAAGCATAACTTACCTGATAAAAACTTCAAACTCTTCAAGATCTCACTTAACCTTTGCTTTCTTCCTTTACTCGTGCATCATTAATCAAAGGTGGTAGGGTTGAGTCTTTAGTGAGAAATGAAAGAGAGAGCAAGATGGGAGTAGCAAGTGGAAGATGAGGGCTAGATTCAAAGTTAATGGAAGTCGGTGAATCAAAATCGTGAAAGAGGAGAAGGAGAGAAAGCCACGAAGAAGGTGAAAACAAGAGTCAAAAATGAAAAACTATAAGGAGAGTGTCCTGCAATGGTAAAATCGTGAGAGATGAGTGGTGAGTGGTAGTGACACTTGTCACTCTATCATGGTCCCATTTGGACCTCTTTTTAATAACTAGTCCATTTAACTCAAATTTCTACTCCAATTGTCTCCCAAATTTCAATGACACTTGTCAACAAATCCTAAAGTCATTTATCAAAATTTCCATTGCCATATGACTCTTAGTTCTACTACCATAAACCAATTGTCCTATCACTTGGCATTTTTTTTAGTCCAAAAATTACCCAAAAATTCAGAAAAATTTCTAAATTTCACAAAAAATTATAAATCAATACTAATACACACTAATGAAAATTTCAAACCATATAAACCACAATTCATATTAAAATCACATTTATAAATCAATTATACCCAGAAAAATGTCAATGAATGCATGTATAATCATTTTACTGTGTGCAAACATTAATATTCACCTATTTGTGTATGCTATAATATGCCTTAACATGAAATGCACTTTCTAAATTCTCAATAATCTTTCCTGTACAACAGCTTAGGGTTCTAACCCTTATCGTTGGATAACGGAATGTTACAAAACCTCTCCACCGAAACTATCCCTCTTCTTCAACTCTAAAATTTTGCTAAAAATTCGTGCATTATCACTCCAAATTCTTAGCCAAATATTGCATGAAGAAAGTAGATTATGTTGTCTTCTATGCTGTCTTCTTATTGCTAAGATTTGCACCTTGATTTTGGATTTGTGTTGATTGCTTGGAAGGGCTGGAATAACTGGTTCTTTAAAGTTGAATTTGAAGTTAGAGGTAAGTGAATTCTAAACTTGATAGCTTGTATTAATATAAGTTGTATGATAATTGAATTAGCATGGAATAAGTGTTAAGATGATGAGAAATGAATGTTGGAAAAATGATATTTGTATGTTAATTTCTAGTTTGGTTTTGATGGAAGAGATTGATTTGTAAGTTAGTTAATAAATGATTTTTGAATTGGTTTTGTACATGAAATTGATGTGGAATTGAGGCATGAATAAGGTGGAATTGAAGTGGAATTGATGAACTATGGTGGTGTTGAAGGTGTATGACAATTGTAGTGGTTCCACTGAACAAACATTAATATTTTAGCTATAACTTGACCTGTAGATATCAAAATGGGGTGATTTTAATTTTATATTAAACTAAACACATATTTATATAATTTTCATGAAGGAATTATTTCTGTCTCTAAGGGTTTTGAAATTCTACTTGAAGTTGAATACTAGTTGTTGTCCCTATTTGAGAATAGTCTGTAGTATTTTGAGTATAACTCCAGAAATACTAAACCAAATTGCATTAATTTTATTTCGTTATAAACTTAAGACATATAAGAACAATTGTTTAGAAGAACTTATTGCCTATAAACCTAAGTTTCTATATCAAAATGGCCACACAATACTGACCCGAAACCTGTCCTGAGATGTTCTCAGGAAAAGGGTTAGGAAGGGGAAAACTAGGGCTTTTAAACTATGGTTTAATTAAACTTAATTAAGATTAAAAATGAACCTAGATGATGTTAGATTAATAGAGTAAAAGGTAATTGAGTTATGGTTTATTAATGGAGATAATTACTTAAAGAATGTGAGGTTAATTAATAATGTGTCTAATGTTGAAAAGAATCATGT
Source organism: Erythroxylum longipes (assembly GCA_027563885.1). Classification (NCBI taxonomy): domain Eukaryota; kingdom Viridiplantae; phylum Streptophyta; class Magnoliopsida; order Malpighiales; family Erythroxylaceae; genus Erythroxylum; species Erythroxylum longipes. The sequence continues at coordinate 34,981,048 of JAOQMS010000008.1, read as the reverse complement.
GTTTAATGATGAATGTGTTATTATGAATACCAATGTGTTTCAAAAGGTTTATGTGATGCGAATTGAATATGATTGTTTACAAATTGTAACTTTGTGTCATGATATGGAATGGGAAATACATAATGCCTTTAATGGTACATTATTACAAATGTTTAAGCTTGTAAGGTATGAATAGTTGGATATGCATATATATATGTTCAATTTGAGGAAAGTGAAATAAAGACATAACATCTTTTACTTATGATTGTGAAATTTGAAATGGATTGTTTTAAAATTGTCAAGTCCTAGTCGTGGGTAAATAGGCATGCCTAAAAGGGTTCGCAGCTACTCCTGGACACATTTAAGGTGTCGATACTTCGGTGTATCCTGATAATAACACTTCAGTGTCTGAGACATAAGTCTCTCCTGATATGGACACTTCGGTGTCGAGACATAAGTCTCTCCTGTTCTATGATACCAATAGGTATCTCCTGTTCTACTCCCGTTACCCACTTCTGTAAAAAGGAATAGCAGGCTAACTGGTTTTGTGTTCTGATAAATTTTCAATTATGATATAAGCTAAGTTCAATTCTGAGACAGCTAAATGTTGTTCTAATATAAGCAAGATTTGTTCAGATACTTTAAAGTTCTATTTTATGATTCTGATATTCTATTTGGATATTTATAAGTTTGACATAAGTATATTCTGTTATGATATGTGTTGTTCTGTTCTGATGCAAATGATATTGGAATGTTTAGTAATTTGAACAATTAAAGTTTTTCTCAGATTTGTTAAGATCCAGTTCTTGAATATACTAGATGACTGTTAGAGATAGTTACCAGTTTATATGTTATTTAGTTATTCCCCATTAAGCTATATGCTTAGCATGGTGGTTTTACTCCGTGTAGGTTCTGATAAGAAGACTTGAGACTAGGACAAAAACAGTCACAGTGGACAAGAAAATTGTGTTTTGTTATGGAAATGTTCAATGTAATGAGATATGTTATATTTTGTGTTTTGTTTAATGGTTTGTAAAAACCTTAATATAATTTGGATTTGGATTTAAGGCTTGTTTGTAATAAGTTACATGTGTAACTTATATTCTAAATATGACCCAAATAATGATGAATGAAATTTATGCTCCTTAAGTTTCTAAAAATTCTTTATTATGTATTAGATTACTTTGGTTCTGTTTTGTGTAGCATCTGCATATCCTCCCAGGGAGTATGTGGGTGTTATACAAAGATGGAGGATTTTTCACATTTAGAGACAACCATAAAGGTAAGATAATTAACACTGGCAAAGTTAGTAAGAAAAATCACACCATTATCAATAATTTGCTTTTAGTTGATGGATTAAAGAATAACTTATTACATGAGAGCCAAATATGTGACAAAGATGAGAAAGAATATTTTGAGGGAACATCATGCATTGCATTTAGAGTGGTTGACAATAGCATTGTATTTTTATGAAATAGGGAAGGGAATATATAGATAACTAATCTTGATGACTTTTTAAACCAAAAATATTTTGTGCTTAATATTTGTTAGTAAAGATGTATGGAGTTGGCATATGAGGCTTAGATATGTAAGTATAGACCTCATCTCTAACCTTAACTCCAATCAACTTTTCAATGACTACTAAAGGTCAAATTTGAGAGAGACAAGGTGTGTGGAGCATGTTTAAAGGAAAACCAATCCAATAGCTCACTAAAGAGAAAAAAGTTGGTAACTTCCATTAGACTTTTGTAATTACTTCATATGAATTTGTTTAGCCTAACTAGAGTTACTAATATAGATGTTAAATTTTAGAATTTCTTAATAATTGATGATTTTACTAGATTTATATGAGTTTTATTCTTAGATAGCAAAGATGAATGCTTTGGAGCATTGGTCAAATTTACTAAAGGAGTTCAAAATGAAAAGGAGTTCTATATTACATAAATTAGGACTAATTATAGTAGGGAATTTGATAATGAAAGCTTTGAATCCTTTTGTAAAGATAATGGTAGTTTTCACGATATTTCTACTTTAAGTACATCTCAACAAAATAGAGTTATTGATATAAAAATAGAACATTAAAAGACATGCTAGGATTATGAGAAATGAATATGATTTGTCTAAGTATCTTTAGACAAAAGTTGTAGCTATCACATGTCACATTTCCAATATAGTCTACATAAGACTAACTTTGTATAAAATACCTTATAAACTTTGACATAGGAAGAAGCCAAAGATTAGTTAGTTCAAAGTTTTTGTTTGTAAGTGCTACATTTTTAATACTACATACAACTTAGGAAAGTTTGATCCCAACGTGTATAAAGGAATTTTACTTTGTTATTCTTAATTAGAAAAGTATATACAGTGTCTAATAGCAAAAGTCTTATTACTGAAAATCTATGCATGTTATTTTTTATGAATTTAACCCTCTTTTATCTAAGAAAAATTTTAAAGACAATAAAGTAGGTTTATCCAAGGGTTTAAAGAAATTAGTTCTTTAAGAAAACAAGATTGAGCACTAAGATATTTTATATGAGCTAAGTAAAAATATTATTGAATCATATAAAGGAGACAAGAAGTATGAGGAACTTTTAAGATATTGGAAGTTCAAGAAGAATCATCTTCCAAATCAAGTTATAGGTGATGTTTAATAAAGGGTAATTATTAGATCTCATCTTAGAGATTTATGTCATCTTGGAGATTTATCTCATCTTGCTGTCATATCTCAAATTAAGCTTAAGACTATAAAACAAGCTCTTATTGATAAAAGTTAGTTTTTTGCTATGAATGAAGACTTAAACCAATATGAGGGAAGTAAGGTACGAACTTTAGTACTTAGACTTAGAAACCACTTAATAATTGGTACCAAATGGATGTTTAGAGACAAATTAGATAAATGGTCTTTGTAGTATAGTGGTGAGTATTCCCGCCTGTCACGCAGGCAACCCGGTTTCGATCCTCGGTAACGGCGCCAAAAATTTGGTGAGGCTTGTCGTAAGCTACCAAATAATAAAATACCTAACTAACCTAACTACATATCTAGGGTGAGTCAGGGTCAAATCCTTAGGGAGATAGGGTGAATTGCTATCTCTGATGTTACAAAGCAAAGGAAAACAAAAACCTCTAGAATGATGAAAGCTGACGAAACTAGGATGTAACAAACACAAAACAAAAGACGAAAAGACTACTAACAATAATAAAGAAATGGCAAAGATATCATCAGGATTCAGGAATGATTATTGATCCTCGAATCTAGATAAACGGTGTTCTAGCTATGGTGTTAGCCTACAGGTTCGAACAAGTTCTCAAACCCTCAGTTCCTTTAATTTAGGTAAATCGAACAAGCTCTAAAAGTACCCCTATCTCCATCTATAACCTATAACAAGATCCCTAGATTTAATAGTAACGAAGCTTTAAGTAATAAGGAATGACTAACTTAGGCCACTAACACGTAAGCTCAGAAAGTGTAACCTAAAGGTATGGGACCCTAGATTAGTTGATTAAGCATCCTAACAAATCCAACTAACCTATTGCTACTTTTGGGAATCGCTATGGACCATTAAGTATCACATGCTCATTCCTAGTTTTAGGATTAGGGAATTACCTAAAGGGTGATCAATCCTAAGGATAACACCCAATCCATGGAATTTTACATAAATTCCGAACCAACCTAAGTCTGGAAACACCAAACTAAGCAAAACCAAATTCATATTCTCACATTTTTCATCCTTAATACTTCCTACACCTTCAAGCCCCTAAGCAACTAACCATACATAATTAAATTAACCAAAACAAAGACTAAACAAACATAAACCATACTTAATTAAATTAAATCAATTCTAGAAAATTAAACCAAAGCCATTCATTAATCAAAATCCCAAGTTCAAACAATTAAAAAAACATTAAACTAAAGAAAGAATTAAACTAAGCATTAAACTAATGAGCTGCAAATTAAAGCAGTCAACCAAGACAAATAAACATAAAGCATTCGGATATGACAAAGGAAAAGCAAGCATTCGGTTAGAAAACTAAAGCTATAGCAAACAACAAGTAAGTGGATGAATAGTGCCATAATTGAAATTAAATCAAAAAAGGTGTCTATGGATGTGCTGCATCTCCTGGAAAGCAAGGAAGGCTCCAAGCTCCAAGCCAAGCATCTCCAAGTTGAAGCTGTCACCTCTCAAGGCTTTCCCAAGCCTTGTTGTAGTCGCAATTCTTGACCACCAATAGAGAGCGTCTCTTGATTTTTCTTTAAACTCGTATCTCTCTCTCTTGGTCTTTTGTTATGCCATCAACTCTCTATACTTTCCAATGCTTTTGGCTTACTTCTATTTATATCTTAGGAATGCGTGAAGTGCCAAAGCCAAGCTAGCCTCTTATGCCTCAATGTGTTGTTGTTTTGCTCTTTCCTTTCAGATGTTGCTACTGCGTTTTGGACTGAATGAATGCTCCATCAAATGCTACGCTTTACAGTCTCTTTGATGCTTCTCTAAGTGGCTATCATTTTGTACAGCCTAAGACCTCTCTTAGCTGTGTTTTGCAGCTCTCTCAATGCTTGAGCTATGTTAAGTGCTATATCGTTTAAAGGATGGAAGAAAGGTTGTCCATGTTGTCATATGCTGCTCCATTTTAAGCTTTCTTTTGCTACGTCATTTTGCTCCTTTGTCTTCCAATTCTTTATGCTTTCATCCAAATTTTATATTCCACCATTAATAATCCACATGTAAAATCAATAGGAACATAAAATAAGCAATTAAACATAAAAATAGGAATGAATTCCAATGAAATAACATATACAAATATAAAAAAATTCATTCCTATCAAAAAGTTAAATTGTAGGATAAAGGGTATAATTAAAAGGAGGGTATAGATTTGAAATATTTGTACTGGTGGTTAGAATAGAAGCTATTGGATATTACTTACATTTGCAACTTATATGAATTTCAAATTATTTCAAATGAATGCAAGTGTGTTTTTTAAATAGTTTTACTGAATAAGAAGTTTATATTGATCAGCCTCATAGTTTTGAAATTCATGATGCACCTAACCATGTTTATAAACTTTATAAAGCTTTATATAGTTTAAAGAAAGCTTCTAGAACTTGGTATGATAGGTTAAATGATTTTTAAAAAAAATGGTTTTATTGAAAGCAAGGTTAATATAACTCTTTTTATTAAAAGTATAAGTGTGACATTCTAATTGTTCAAATTTATATTTATAATATTATTTTTAGTGTAACTAATGGAATCTTGTGTAAGGAAGTTTTAAAGTGTATGAGAAGAGAACTTGAGATGAGCATAATGGGAGGCTTAACTTCTTTCTTGGATTCCAAATTAAGCAAATAAAGTAGGGCATCTTCATCAATCAAGCTAATTATATCAAAGAACTATTTATGCACTTTGTAATGGATCAAACAAAGCCACCGGGGAAACCTATAAATTTCATAACTACATTAAACAAGGATGAAGAGGGCAAGTTAGTTAAATATAAAGCTCTACTAAGGTATGATTGATGTTTTACTTTACATTTACCATAAGTAAGCCTGATATCATATTTATCATATGCTTATATGATAGATTTTAATTAAGTCTTAAGGAGTCTCTTCTTATAGTCATTAAGCACATATTTAGATATTTATGTGATAATACTTGTTTAGGAATTTAGTGTCTTAAGAAAACATTCTTTAACTTTATTGTTTATTTAGGTGCAAATTATGCTAGTAGTTTTCTAGATAAAAAGAACACATTTGGTACTTGTCAATTCCTAGTGAACGCATTAGTTTCATAGTTTATTAAGAAACAAAATTTAGTTGCCTTATTATCCATTGAAGTCGAATATGTATCTATAGATAGTTATTATGTACAAATTATATATCTTAGACAACAACTTAAAGACTATGGCATGAAGCTTACAAAGATACCAATTAATTAGTATAACACTAGTGCTATTTGTCTTACAGAGAACCTCATTCATTATTCTAAAACCAAACATACAAAATTTAAATATCATTTCATTAAAGATCATGTGAAAATTGGAGATATTGAGTTTGAATTTATTGATATTCTACATTAGTTAGTTGATATCTTCACTACACCTATAAGGGAAGATAAATTTTACACAATTAGGAGATAATTCAGTATGAAAATTTTATATGAATACGATCTCTTAATGTTTATGTTTGTCTTTAATTTATTTTCCATATTTTGTATATTTAAATGCTTTTGATATTTATTTGGAGGCTAATTGAGCCAATATGATTTTAAGTCACATTGGTTGACTAATATATAGTAATAGTTGATCATTGGTTGCTATAATGATTAACCACTACATCATAATTATTGACAAATGTCTTCTAGTTATCAACCAATATAACCACTTTTAAAGATACTTTTGCACTGTGAGAATGTCAGTTGAATGGTCACTTATTTGGTTGACAAACATGTAACATTGATCAATCAATATATCCAAATTCTAAAACTCATTTTCTTCTCTATCATTTTTTCAACAAAAAACTAGCCCTTTTTGTTTCTCTAAAATCCATTTCTCCTTTCCTGAAATCTCCCTGTAGCTGCCACTTTCTCACCAAACTCTAGCATCCATCTTCACTCATTTCTTCTTCTCTTCATCGTGCTTTAATTGAAGCCTCTTAGAGCATCTCATCATGAAAAATTACTCCCTTATCTCTAGCAAATCTCCTCTTTCTTTAGTGAATCTAAATCAACACAATCACCTATAATGAAGCAATCTACACCTATAAGACATGATTTCATCAAACATATTCATCAATACACTTATTTCAATTTGGAGTAAACCTGAATCTCCTTTGATTTAGAAAAAATTCAAGATTTTTCCTTTAATTGTTAATTGATTTCCTTATTTTCATAATTTTAAATGTATTTATTCATTCAATTTGATAAGAATGTATTCAGATTGAATCAAATTACAAATTAGGTACAGTTATGGCTTTAAAATTAAAAATCATGTGAAAATTGGAGATATTGAGTTTGAATTTATTGATATTCTACATTAGTTAGTTGATATCTTCACTACACCTATAAGGGAAGATAAATTTTACACAATTAAGAGATAATTCAGTGAGAAAATTTGATATGAGTACGATCTCTTAATGTTTATGTTTGTCTTTAATTTATAATTCCATATTTTATACATTTAAATGCTCTTGATATTTCTTTAGAGGCAAATTGAGCAAAAATATATGATTTTAAGTCACATTGGTTGATTAATATATAGTAATAGTTGATCGTTGGTTGCTATAACGTTCAACCACTACATGTTAATGATTGACAAATGTCTTCTAGTTGTCGACCAATGTTACTACTTTTTAAGATATTTTTGCACTGTGAGAATGTCAGTTGAATGGTCACTTATTTGGTTGACCAACATGTAACATTGATCAATCAATATATCCAAATTCTAAAACTCATTTTCTTCTCTATCATTTTTTCAACAAAAAACCTAGCCTTTTTGTTTCTCTAAAATCCATTTGTCCTTTCCTGAAATCCCCCTGTGGCTACCACTTTCTCACCAAATTCTAGCATTCATCTTCACTCATTTCTTCTTCCCTTCATCGTGCTTTAATTGAAGCCTCTTGGAGCATCTTATCATGACAAGTTGTTCCCCTATCTCTAGCAAATCTCCTCCTTCTTTAGTGAATCTAAATCAACACAATCACCTATAATGAAGCAATCTACACCTAGAAGACATGATTTCATCAAACATATTCATCAATACACCTATTTCAATTTGGAGTAAATCTTAACCTATTTTGATTTATCAAAAATTCAACATTTTTCCTTTAATTGTTAATTTCTTTCCTTATTTTCATGATTTTAAATGTATTTGTTCATTCAATTTGATAAGAATTTATTCAAATTGAATCAAATTACAAATTAGTATAGTTAGGGCTTCAAAATTGGGAATTTTTAATGCCTTACAATTTTTTCAAATTTATGTTTTATTTGCAAAATTGAAGGTTGAAATGAAGTTTTCTAAGTACTAGTTGCATTTGATTATCTCTAATTTAATTTAATCTACCTTTTTTTAGGAATTTTTACTATTTTAATTTGGGGATTTTTAAAATTGCTCAAAATTAAGTAATTTTTTTGTGAATTGATGATTAATTATTGCAATTAGGAATACATTTAAGCTATTCTTGAGTTCAATTTCACATAAGTTTATCAATTTATGCTACAATTAAAATTTTCATCTTAGGCACAATAACAAATTGGAAGATTTTTCAAATTAGGCACAAATTGGACAAATTTCAATAAAATTGAAACTATTTACCATTTGTTTCAAATTATTCAGGGTTTAATTAAATTTTTTCTTAGCTAAGTTTATTGATTTTGATCAATCTTAAATTTTCATATATACAATGAATTTTGGTCTTGAAATTATTTATAAATGAAATTGATGGAGTTAAGATTAGTTATGATTAATAAAGTTGAGATTAGTTTAGGATTTTTACAAGTTATCTTTTGACACTTCTTAAAATTGGTAACTTTTCCACTTATGCATCTTATATCCTTTTTAGGTTTCTTCTAAAATACTTTAGTATATATTTCCTCTAATCACCATAGTTAAGAGTTAAGGAAACCCCTCTTCCATGTCTAGAGAGCCTATTGATCCTTTATATCATTATGCCTATAGTTTTAAGACCCTTACTAGAGGCCAAAATCCTTAGAATTGAGATCTTGTGAGCAATCTCTCACCCCAGCTCCTCCTGCTTGTCCACCAATTTTTGAGGATGAGTATTTTGACATTCACTTACCTTAATTTATTGATTATGGTTATTATGCCTTACAAAAAATATATGTTTTCCCTTATCTGTTTAGACCAATTTAAGGAATCTTATTTAGCTTTCATTGCTCAAGGGTAGGACTCCTTGCTTATACAAGGGTAGGACTCCTTGCTTATAAAAACATGTTGAGTGAGTCCCATGAATTTACTTACATCTCTTTTCAAAGTTCATGATATGATGATCCATATAAGGAGTGACCTTATGTAACATCCCTTTACCTATGGGAGGTTAGAACAGTAAATATGAGTGATAAATGAGAGCTTAGAAATGCATTTTTCATGCTCATGCATAACATGACATACAAATACACGTGATTAGTGAAGGTCTTGCACATGAAAACAATTGTACATGCATTCATGAATAATTCCGGGTATAATTGGATTGAATTGTGAATTTTTGAGAATTTTGAATATTTATGCATTGAAAATATTATTGGTTAGTAGAATTATGAGATTTATGAATTTTGGTGAACTTAGGATTTTTAATTTATAAAATATTATGGAAAATAGGAAAAAGAGGAGAAGAAATCAAATGAAGATTTGGAAATAATTGGATTGTAAAGATGAGAGTTAGATGGAGTTGGTTCAAAAGAAACTAAGTTAGAACTTAGACCATAGGAAAGTGAC
>JAOQMS010000008.1:34959774-34971522 GCA_027563885.1 Erythroxylum longipes | reverse complement strand
AAAATAATATTTGAAATAAATTCATTGTACTTAGATAATAACTTTTTTACATTTACATTATAATTAATTGTTATAATGAAATTACAAAATTAAAATTAAATTGACTTGTTTATACAGGGAATAATTATGACAACATTATCATTGCTACATATTTTTAATAAATATAAATTAGTTTGTATTTTATACCTTTTATTTTATATAAATATTTTTGTTTAATTTATAAGTAATTTTATCTTACATTTTACTATAAATGATTATGCTATAACTTATAATTTATGAATTTTAAAAAATACAACTACAACTTTTTAGAATTGTCTTAAAATAAATATATAAAAAATTAAAAATAATTAAACTACCAGGCTGATTGAGGCCCGGCGGGCTGCCCGTGGCCAGGCCAACTGGTCGGGTTGGGCCACAAGGCAGTTGGCCTCAACCCGGCGACGGGCCACGAACTGTTTTGCCCCGCCCGAGCCATGGGTCAGGCCCGTCCAAAATTATTTTTAGCCCGGGTTCAGCCCAACCTATTGACGTAAAGAAGTAAGTTGATCTCAAATCTTAAGATATTAAAGGAGACAAAAATATTCAAATTAGCTCTCAGTTGCTTTGTTTATACAATTTGGAGAGAAAGGAACTTAAATATATTCTAAAATGTTCTATATACAATATATGAGCTAGCTCACAATTAATTTGATTAAAGAATTTATATTGCCAATGGAGTACATAAAGATGGCAGTATGAACGTATTATCCAAATTGAATCTTGCTCTTAATCTAAAACAAACCATCAAGCATATCAAGGATCCATCACTGAGAATGAATATCCATTGGAGCATTCTTTCTCCAATAGGGTCTAGAATATCCATTGGGGCATTCTTTCTCGAGTAGGGTCCATTCTCTACATCCTTAAAATAAAATGCCCCTTTTATGTAATTACTTAGTGAAACTCAAGCTAATATCTTAAATTAGCCTTTGAGAGTTTCTCTATCTATAATTGTCTAATAATTATGGTTATTCAAGTCTTCGTTATCCTACTTTTACAATGTATATATTCAACAATTATTTTTACCGATTGAGGTTGTTTTCCCTATGAACAAGACTTTTGAAAAACTGTAGGGGGTAGTAATTTCACAAACTGTCCGATTTTACGTGATCGCCTCTGGCATAAATAAAAGCAAAAATCAATCAAAAGAAAAATAGCAGATGACACCAGAAATTTGTTAACGCAGTTGGGCACTCCTTATCTACGTCTGCGAGGCTCTCACCAAATTAATACTTTCACCAAAATACAATAGATTTACCAAAGGCATTACTGAGCCGACACCATTCAACCCTTGACACTATCTCTCAACCTTACTTCCCGTGAAAGATTTTTACACCCAATAACATGACCGACTCGTGTTAACATCAATAGAGGATTTTTCTCAACAATCTTATAACTAAAGACCACTAAATAAATGACTCAAGTGATTAAATAAAATTTAACATAAATAAAAACTCTTGAGAAAGAGACAAAGAATAACTTCCCAAATTTTTCTGTACTTCACTAACGCATGATTGATTCACGCAAGAGCCAAAGATCAATCACAGCTACACCAACAAAATCATCAATGAAGCTTCAATTGAAGAGCCACCCATGCATGTGTAAAACCGTCAGCCATGTGTTATACCAACATTTAATATCAACAATGAAGCCAACAATAAAACATGTACGGCACTAGCACTCACGCACGCCACATACACTAATCAGTCGTAGCTCAACTCTAATTACAACTCCTCAAAATTAATTCACCAACATCTTATGCCTTTTCCCTAATAAGATAGATGCAACTCCTTGACTTTTTATTCACCCACTGCACTACACACACACTGCACACTCACACCATGAACTGTAGGTCTAATGAGTTTTTACCTAAGCTACAACTTCGTATCTTTTAGGTGGAAACCCTTTTCCAACAAAAAGAAATACCCAGAAAAAAGAAAGGCGCGAACAAATATATGGGGACAATGACTTCACAATGCACCTCAAAGCTCTTCCATGCTCGAGTTACGACGATTATATATCTTTGTACAAACAATTGTTTCCCAAAACCAAGCAAGCGATGGAGTGTTGCCGTCAATTAACATAAATCCTTAATTCACAAAAAATACCATAATGCCCTTTAGCATTTCATCCACGTAAGACCCACAATGCTTCACTAAATCAACTTCTATGCAAGATAAAATTCTATTCTATCTATTACATTATCCAACTAGTGTTTGAATCCAAGATGATAAAGAAAATATGCCAAAATAAAAATAAAATAGATATATTTAACATATATCTAACAATCTCCTCCTTTTTGGCATATTTGTCACAAATACGAAGCTCCTCCTAAATCACATAATTGGCATATAGAAATTGAATCCACAATCCAAGAACTTCAGAGAGCATCCATCAAGTTCTTAAACATCCAAAGATCAATAATCCCAAAATTATTCAATCATCCAAATTTCTCCTCCTTAGGACAAAAGATGTCAAAAAGCAAGACTAATAGTCATTAAGGTATCTTAAAATCTCCCCCTGAATTGAACAGTCACCAAAAACAATCTGATGTCTCTCCCTTGGAACCAAAGTGTCAAAACGAAGAATGCCTTCAACATAATCAATCTCAACGAATAAAGAAACATATAAATCAACAGTAGATGTAGCGGAAGAATCATACGCACGTCAAGATGATAATTTACTACCATTCAAAACACCAAGAAATATACCTGAAAGAGAGAGAGATACTCGAGAGAGAGACCCATACTGATGAGAGAGCTGAAGAGTATTCGATGGATCCAAATAAAAGTCATAATGAAAACTACTAAAAGGATGGGACGACAATCGCAACATAAAAACGAAAGAAGAAAATTTTTAAACTTTTTTTCCTTTTTAAATTTTTTTAATAAATAACATCAACCGATACTTTAAAAATGTAAAGCACACAGTCTCTATGCCCCTCGAAGAAATTCAAACCTGGGCTTATTCCTCGTCACAATATCTCGGTCATCAACTGTCTGATTGATTTCTTTATCTGAAGTAACTGACTTATCCTCAGTCTGAACAGTTGCTTCAAAAGTAGTAATTAACTATGAATCTGAACACTTTCTTATTTTTTCTTCACTACGTCTTCATACATGTACTTCACCCTTTCTAACCCAAGAGTGCTTCAGTAATATAGGATGATGCTGGAAATTTAATGGAGAGTATCTAGATTTTCGGTTTTGACCCCTTTGAAACATAATTTGTAACATCTTGTAGCATTTCGGCCTTATGTGCCCAATAACTTCACAAAAATAAATTGTGGGTAAATCTTCGAATCTTTCTCGATATTTCTTCTTCTCGGACAGATCTGGGTATATCAATTTTCTCATCATTCACCTTGGAACACTCATCCTTATAGTCAATGCCTTGAAGATCCGCTTTAGTCTTACCGATTTCCATTAACTTTTCTAGTTTTTCTGTGCCTTCATTCAATATTCTCAATCTCTTTTCGGTACTTACTAATTTCATTCTAGCTTCATCGAGCTCATATAATGTCAACTTCAAATTCTTTTCTAACCATTGGATAGTGTTCTTCATTGATAGATTTTCTTCTTTCAATCTTTCATTCTTTTTACATTATTCACCCATTTTTCATACATAGCATTGTAAGCCTCGTAAATATTCTCCTTTCTATCATCTAGGCCACTTTCATCACTGTCATAATCTGATATTAGGTCTTGAACTGAGTTGTTTGCGTTTTTCTGGAAATTTTTCGTTTTCCCCCTTTTATGTCTTCAATTACTTCCTTCTCAGTTACTGTTAAGCAAATAACTGGACTTTTGCTATGTAAAGCAACTAATGCATCACCATTAGCAATTTCTTCTTCACTACCATACTCACTTCTAGATTCATTCTCAGTTCAAGTGCTTTTATAGGATTTCTGTTTTCCCTTCTTCAAAGTGTTAGCACATTTGATTTGAACATGCTCGAAGCCCTGACGCTTATGACATTGGATTCTCTTCACCTTCCTTTCACCATTTTGAGCTTTGGCTTGTTGCTTTAAGTTAATACTCGATGAACTCCCACCATGTTGTCTGAATTTGGGTTTGTCCTTTTTCATTCTTTTCAACCACTTACTGAACTCTTGTGTTAATAGCTCCATATCTTCATTCTCATCGGATTCATCTTCTGTATCATTCACACATTTTCCAGTTTCAACCCGTAGTGCCAATCCTTTGCTTCTTTCTTGCTTATCCCTTAAAAGATTCATTTCGAAATTTGTAAGAATTCTAATTACCTTCTCTAATGATAGATCATTGATCTCGTGGGCCTCCTCTATTATTGTAATTTTAGGAATAAATCTTGGAGGCAGTGATCTCAGCGTCTTCTTGACAAGCTTTAGATCGGAATATTTCTTTCCGAGTTGATGCGTTTGATTTGCTATATCTTACAATCTTTCATGAAAATCCCCAATGGTCTCATTCTCATCCATCTTCAGTTCTTCAAACCTCACAGCTAACATCTGTAATTTTGACGCTATCACCGATTTGGATCCTTCATGAATAGTATGCAAAGCATCCCACGCTTCTTTGGCCGATTCACAGGTTGATATCATTAAGAAACATCCTTCATTAACAGCACTAAAAATTGCATGCATTGCTTGTAAATTTCCAAGTACCCTCTCTTCTTCGGCTCTTGTCCATTCAGATGGATCTTTTAGAACTATCTCTCATTTATCGTCAGTAATCATCAGATGTGTCCAGCTATATAACACCGAGTTCCATGCTTTTGTTCCCTGTGCCTGAATAAAGACCTTCATCCGTGATTTCCATGCAGGATAATTGGAACCTTCCAACAACGGTGGCCTGATAATTGATACTCCTTCTCTTATAGCCATGTTCGCGAAACTTAGATCTGCACCAACTTGCTACCAAATTCTGAAACGGTGACCCGCTCTGATACCAATTGAAAAACTGTAGGGGTAGTAATTTCACAAACTGTCCGGTTTTACATGATCGTCTCTGACACAGATAAAAGCAAAAATCAATCAAAAGAAAAATAACAAATAACACCAAAATTTTGGTAACGCAGTTCGGCACTCCTTGTCTACATCTACGGGGCCCTTACCTAGATTAATACTTTCACTGAAGTACAATAGATTTATCCAAGAATTTACTGAGTCGACACCACTCAATTCTCAACATTCTCTCTCAACCTTACTTTCCGTGAAAGATTTTTCACACCCAATAACAGGACTGACTCGTGTTAACCTTGACTGAAGATTTTTCTTAACAATCTTATAACTAAAGACCACTAAATAAATGACTCAAGTGATTAAATAAAATTTAACATAAATAAAAACTCTTGAGAAAAAGACAAAGAATAACTTCCCAAAATTTTCTGCACTTTACTACTGCATGATTGATTCATGCAAGAGCCAAAGATTAATCACAGCTACACTAACAAAATCATCAACGAAGCTTCAATTGAAGAGCCACCCACGCATGTGTAAAACCATCAGCCATGTGTTATACCAACATTTAATATCAACACTGAAGCCAACAACAAAACATATACTGCACTAGCACTCACGCACGCCACATACACTAATCAGCCGTAGCTCAACTCTAATCATAGCCCCTCAAAATTAATTCACCAACATCTTACGCCTTTTCCCTAATAAGATAGATGCAGCTCCTTGACTTTTTATTCACTCACTGCACACTCACACCAGAAATCGTAGGTCTAATGAGTTTTTACCCAAGCTACAACTTCGTATCTTTTAGGCAAAAACCCTTTTCCAACAAAAAGAAATACCCAGAAAAGAAAAGGCATGAACGAATATATGGGGACAATGACTTCACAATGCACCTCAAAGCTCGTCCATGCTCGAGTTACGACGATTATATATCTTCGTACAAACAATTGTTTCCCAAAACCAAGCAAGTGTTGCCGTCAATTAACATAAACCCTTAATTCACAAAAAATACCATAATGCCCTTCAGCACTTCATCCATGTAAGACCCACAATGCTTCACTAAATCAACTTCTATGTAAGATAGAATTCTATTCTATCTATAACATTATCCAACTAGCGTTTGAATCCAAGATGATAAAGAAAATATGTCAATTTAAAAATATGTCAAAATAAAAATAAAATAAATATATTTAGCATATATCTAACAACTTTAATCTATGAACTAGTACTTAGCTTCGCCTTGTATTCCTTTTTGAGATCTTTAATCTATTCATTTTAATTTTTAAAAAAATTACGTTCGTAAGTACAATAAAATAATAATAACTGAGTGATATACTTATAGCATTAACATATTAAATATTAATAATAAGAAAATCATCATTCATTAAGAAATTATTATTACTGATTAAAAGGAAGAATATTAATAAATATATGTTATATTAAATATAAACTTCGTTAATTTTACATTGCATACTTAAATTGCATTAAATGAATAATATTTGGATATATTTGTAAAACTTGAAATAAATTATTCTGCATGAATACATCACATGAGGAATAGAAGTAAGTAATTAATATGGAATGATTGAATATAATTTATAATATCTGAAAGAATTTTAAAAAGAGATAAATATTTTCTTTTTATTAAGTACTTTTGAATATTTTGTAGTTTATTAATTAAATTTTAAAAATCTTCATTTTGAGTATCCCGCTGGGAATACACGGTCAGTGTAAATGTGAGAAGCATCACAAACTAATGCTGTCATATGCTATTTGGCGCATGTGAGTTCGCCGTCCAAAGTTGGATGCTACCGTTACAAATGAACACTGGAAGTTGGAATTGGTACAAAAAGGAAAAAAGAAATCGAACCCACAAGCTGTCTCCTGCCATTTTTGTTTGACCATCAAGCCCTGGAAAAGTCACAGATACATGATCTAGTCACGTTGCAATGAGAGCAAATCTTGGCAGGACTCAATACGTCGAGGATACCCACTTGCCCACTATATTGCAATTTGTTTGTACTGACATTGAATTGAAAGGGTATTCTTGTGAATAGAAAGAGGGTTTTAAATTTGTTCTTTTTGTTTCACTTATTTATGGGTTCGGTCATTGTGATCTTTAGTTAGGTGGAGAGGAACTCTGGAATGAAATGGTTGAAACAACACCCCACCTTTTAAACGTTTTGTGAGAATGATTTTCGTTGGCTGGGGTCAGTCAGACTGCTCGCACGTTGTGGCAAAGCACACTCTTCATTCCGCCTGATCTGGTCTTTTGCCCTTGTATTTTGTTTTGAGTTTTCAGTCCAAGAAGGATGGTGGGCGATGTCTATCATCAGTTGCCAGGTCATCTTTGACGCTAAACCAAGTAAAAGGTACGTTACACCCTTTCTCATCCAACTCATAAGACTTTAGTTTCTTTTTTTTTTAATTATTTTGCTAAAAATTCATGATTCTAAAAAATAAGATTAAAAAAACAATTTCAAAACTTTGAAAACAGTACAATTCTTAAAATCAAAATCAATTACCCCCATCCGCGACTATTTTTTAAAACTAACTTAATCCATTTTTTGCAAACAGTTGATTGCATTTATTAACACAACCATTATGCATACCTCAGTTGAATCCATGGATGAAACAGCCACGTACCACAATGGACGGAAAATAGCAGCGAACTAGTTGTATATCCTTTAAGCAAATGAATAAAAGAATCATACAAAATGTTTCATTATTAATTTCTTGCATGTGCGCAACTACTAAATACATAATACCACCAAATGGAAATATCATTAAATGTGCGAGAAGAAGGGGTTAAAAAAAAAAGAATTTGTGCTATTTGTATCACAAAACAAGTCACTCTCGCAATCAATGGACAATGAAGTAAAGTAAACATAATAAGAAAAGAAGAGGGCCGGGTCTTTCTTTACAGGAAAATCAGGGGTCAATTACTTGTGAGCTTCCGCTATATCCATTGGCTGTTCTTGTCCATCTTCTTCATTTCCATTTCTCGTGTATTATAGCCTTCGCTGCTTGAAACAGAAGGGTTCTGACCATATTCACTGGTAGCTGCACTGTATTCACTACTTGCAACATCCTGGCGTCCCAATACCGCTTGCCTAAACTTCTTCATGTCCTCCTTGTATTGGCCGCTGTCATAGTCTGAACTGCCTACAGAGTGCGCACTACTGTGTCCAGGTATAATTCCTTCATTGAGATCGGTCAGAGATAAGTCTCCTTCCAAGGATCGGACTACCTGTTTCAATTCAATTTTAAGATGTCAGTTGGGTTTAGTAGCATTTCTAGCAGGAAGGGTTGAAATTCCATAGTCCAGACATGGAATAAGGGGTCCAAATTAATACCCGTTCCATAACAAAAATGTAGACACAGGTTACAGTAGTTACCTGACTCGTTCGAGGCCGACGTTTTGCTGAATGACGTACACAGAAAGCAGCGCAAGATACCATGCGAAGCATCTCATCAAGATTATAATTCTTCTGCAGCTTCGTATCAACTAAAGAATCAAGACTTTCTTTAGCCCATTCAGGATTTTGTCTATCCAAAGCCCGTGTGAGTAAAGGCCTTGCCTGCGGCACAAATCATAACGAAGTTCATATTTTGTCCACTACTTTAAGCCCCAGTCTGGAATCTTAGTATAGTTTTTTTTTTTCCAAAATAATAACATACATGTAGTGCATTTTGTTTTAAATTTGTCTTTTCAGTATGTCGCATGGATAAAGTTAAGAATAGCTCACCCAGTCCACCAAACTGTCGTCCATGAAGGACTGATCAACAGGTCGACGTCCAGTAATCAACTCCAGGAGCATGACACCAAAAGAGAAAACATCCGACTTATCAGTCAATTTTCCACTTGAAGCATATTCTGGAGCCAGATACCTGTAAGATCAGCATGTGAGCACAGGAACAGAAAACACTTGAGGGTTTTTTTTTTTTTTTTTTGGGTGTCAACCACGAAACTAATTTTCTGTAAATATATGGGCACAATATCTGAAAGATGCTTTTAGAAAAGAAACAAGAAAAAGGTGCTTTTATTGTTTATCTAGGAAAACTACCACACGATAAAATTAGATAGCAAAGAACTTGCTCTTACCCAAAAGTTCCCATCACCCTGGTGGAAACATGAGTATTGACATCAGATGAGAACTTTGCTAGTCCAAAATCTGCAACCTGGCAAGAAAAACAGTGTAAAAGAAAGAAATAAGTAAAATCTATGCAGATGACAGGATTGCTACAAACACAAGAATAAGAAAAGCAATTCTTTTGCTTTAAATCACTGAGATTATAAAATCGCCCCATGCATCTAAAAGTGTTAGACCAATTTTGAACATAAACTATTCCAAAACACATGATACCGATGTTTAAATGAATACCTTTGCCTCAAACTTGAAATCCAGTAGGATATTGGCTGCTTTGATGTCACGATGAATAATCTTAGGGTGACCTGCAAGAAAGAATAACAACAATAGTGATAACATGATTTTATAGAACAACAAACTGAAATTTGAAAAAAAAAACAAGAAGAAGAAAAGTTCATGAAACAAATAACGATACACATACAATCTTCATGAAGATATGCAAGTCCTTTTGCAGACCCCAATGCTATTTTCTGTCTAGTAGGCCAATCCATGGTTGGTCGCCCTTTCCCTGCAATGCATTTTCTATATGAGGTATATTCAAGGATTATACTTGAAAAGAAATTTTCAATTGATGCATCAAAGGTAAGTCACCAAAAATTCATAAACACTAGGTTAGAAGCACATACAATAATCACAATATGCAGCAAGAGCTAAAGTAATTAAAATACTTTTTCTAGTAAAATATTCCATGAGAGGTACCATGTAGGTGAAACTCCAAGGTGTTGTTTGGAACAAACTCATAAACAAGCAATCTCTGTGATCCAGTGATGCAGTATCCAACCAGTGATACAAGATGCTTGTGATGCACTCGGCTAATAATCTCTACCTCGGCCTGGAATTCACGCTCTCCCTGTCCACTTCCAGCTTTAAGTTGCTTAACAGCAACTTCTTTCCCATTAGGAAGGACTCCTTTGTGCACATACCCGAAACCACCTTGACCAAGGAGATTTGCATTTGAGAAGCCATCTGTTGCCATCGCTAATTCCTCATATGTAAATGTACTCTTTGAGAAACCCAAAGAAATGCCTGGAGAAGGTGGAGGAAGTGGGTATTCAGACCCTGAATAGTTGGAACCGGAGCCACCACTGCTGCTCATGAAAGGCGGCGGAGGTGGTGGTTGTGGAGATGGGTACCGTTCAGGAGGATTCTGCGGTCTCGATGCAACTGGTGGTGGGGGATTGGGCTTTGGCATTGCTGATATAACATCAGGACGTGAAGGAGCATTTTGTTGCCAATACTGTTGATGCTGTCGGCCACCACCACCATATGGGTCATCTGACAATCAAGCAGAGAACAATTTGCTAGAAAGTGAGCTGCTAAGCTGATATCCACATTAGCAATCAAAAGGGAGCATGTAACTCGACAAAGTCAATAAAAAAAATCAAGTTTCAACCCTCATGCAGGATCGTTAAAAGTTCAAAAACATTATAGAATTTACATGTCCTGACTTCACAGTTGAAGTTTATTCTACGTGTTACATACAAACGGAACATAAACTCGAAACGCATCAGGCCAAGCAATCACTTTCCAAATCTACAACGTTTCAATTTCAACTGCAGAGTACTCGCATTCAAGCGACAACACTTCTTGTCAATGAAATCCCACAAAAAGACAAATCTAAAATGCTAAAAATGCAATCTTGTGACTACGAAAAAAAAAGGTTCTGTAACTGGATCAATACATGCAACAGGGTCACGAAAGATCAAACCTTTTTGAGAGGAAGGAGGAGGTGGAGGCATATAGTAGGCAGCTTCATCGTCACGTCTGCGTCTCTTCTTCTTGCAAAAAATACAGAACAAACTCAGCACTACCAAAATCACCACTCCCCCAACAGCTATGCCCACTATTACCCCCTGAGATAATCCTGACGATGAATTCGACGACGACGACGACGGCGGCGGCGGCGGTGGTGGGACTGGAGTTCTAGACGACGATGGCGGAGGCGGCGGCGAAGCTCTAGAATTAGGAGGCGGCGGAGGAGACGGTGGAGAAGGCGTCGACGAAGAAGGTGGGGGAGGCGGAGGTGAGGGAGAAGGGGACGTCGGAGGAGGTGGTGAAGGAGTGGTGGACGGAGGTGATGGTGGAGAAGGAGTGGGAGGCGGGGGAGTCGCTGGAGGAGGAGAAGCAGGAGTTGTCGGAGGAGGGGATGTAGGAGTGGCTGGCGGTGGAGCTGAAGGGGTGGTGGAAGGAGGAGGGGAGGTGGAGTTGGTCGCCGGTGGTGGGGCCGTGGAGTTGGTGGACGGCGGAGAAGTGGGTACCGGAGCTGACATTATTTTATAACCAAATCCAAGACAAACTCAACACTTCAATCCTGTAGTTACTCCGTCTCTCTCTCTCTCTCTTAGTTCTAAGAATTTAAGATTTAAGAGAGAGAGGAAATGCAGCCATAGTCACACACACTTCTAAAGCAAGAGACTAAGGCCATCTTCAACCCATTCCTCCAAAATAGAGTAAAGTTTCTTCTATTTTAGAGATGCTACAGTGTTTTTCACTCCAACCCACAACTCTATTTTTCACGCCAAAAAAGAATATTCTTAGCATATTCTTTTATATCTTTCATTAATGATTATTAAAATTACTTTATAAAATTAACTCAATTTTTTGTGTGTATAT
>JAOQMS010000008.1:34930416-34941773 GCA_027563885.1 Erythroxylum longipes | reverse complement strand
AACATAACAATTACGGATTACATTGAATATTCTAGCGATGGGTTTGTAATAAAATGATCCAATGAATCCATTAAAATCATCTTTTCACAATATCCAAATCCATACACATCGGATAACATAATCAATTTCTAAAGAGAGATTAGGGGAGTTTCATTTGGTTTAAAATAAGAAAAAAAAATAAAACTAACCTAATGAAAACAAATGAAAGTGGTGGATTCCTTAGGGACCTGGTTCTTTAATTCAACCTCAGCCTGCACCTAATTAAACATATTTCAATGATTTGTTATTCTCAAACATTTCCTAGAAGCCATTAATCGTGGTTAATCTATTAACCTGAGTTTTCCCTTAGGTATTGTTTAATTAAGATACAATCGTTAATTAAACCTAACTGTTGAAAAAGCTAGGATACGATCTATAGATTCAATTAGGCAGTAACATTACAAATTAGGAAAACCAATTAATCAAGTCAATAACCATATACGATGCATAACTTAACCTAGGTTATGTTTTCCCTAATAATCATGAACCGTTAGTCCCTACGAATGAATTTCAACATAACAATTACGGATTACATTGAATATTCTAGCGATGGGTTTGTAATAAAATGATCCAATGAATCCATTAAAATCATCTTTTCACAATATCCAAATCCATACACATTGGATAACATAATCAATTTCTAAAGAGAGATTAGGGGAGTTTCGTTTGGTTTAAAATAAGAAAATAAAATAAAACTAACCTAATGAAAACAAATGAAAGTGGTGGATTCCTTAGGGACTCGGTTCTTTAATTCAATCTCAGCCTACACCTAATTAAACATATTTCGATGATTTGTTATTCTTAAACATTTCCTAGAAACCATTAATCGTGGTTAATCTCTTAAGCTGAGTTTTCCCTTAGGTATTGTTTAATTAAGATACGATCGTTAATTAAACCTAAATATTGAAAAACCTAGGATACGATCTATAGATTCAATTAGGTAGTAACATTACAAATTAGGAAAACCAATTAACCAAGTTAATAACCATATACGATGTGTAACTTAACCTAGGTTATGTTATCCCTAATAATTATGAACCGTTAGTCCTTACGAATGAATTTTAACATAACAATTACGGATTACATTGAATATTCTAGCGATGGGTTTGTAATAAAATGATCCAATGAATCCATTAAAATCATTTTTTTACAATAACTAAATCCATACACATCGAATAACATAATCAATTTCTAAAAAGAGAGAAAACAACAAATATAAGGAAAAATACACTTAACTGGGTGGTCAGCGTCGATGTTACCTCCAAACCAGTGTCAGAAAAGCTACTCCTCCATGAGTCTCTCAAGGTTGAGAGCTTTGCCCCTTCTCTCTATTAAAACCGAGAGCTCCCAAGACAAAATTGCTTCAGTCCCCCAAAAAGGTGTCCCCAGAAGAAAACCCCCTATTCTTTTATATTGTCGGCCCTCACACCTCATTTTTTACTTCTCTACTACTTCTGCGTTTTTGCCCAACGTCCGCGTTTCATGCTTTATTCCAGCAGTAGCATGAAACGCAAACGTTGCTTGCATGTTTTTTCTCAACGTCTGCGTTTCATGCTTTGTTCCAGCTGCAGCATGAAACGCAAAGGTTGCTTGCATGCTTTGGCCTAACGTCTGCGTTTTATGGTTTATTCCAACTGTTGCATGAAACGCAAACGTTGCTTGTGTTTTGATCCTCCTTGCTTCCAATCTGAGTTGCCGTTTAACTCCTCCCAACTACTTCTTAGATGTTATCGTTTTGCATTCCTAGCTGTTGTGTTTTTCTGTCGTTTTGCAGTTGATCCTCTGCAACTACTTTGCTCCTTTCAAGTTACTATGTTGTTTTATTTGGCAACTTCTTTGATTTCTTCTTTTAGACTGAATTTTCCATATTTTCTTCTAACCCAACAAACGTTATTTTGAAAAGCTTTTCTTAGTTTCTTCTTGCTTTAATTTTCTTCTTTTTTTTTTTGCTTCATAAAGACAAATGAGTGTGCATTTTCGAAAAACAGCCCAAATATAGTGCTTTCGACTCACTTTAGCTCTTTCACTTACGAATTGTGACTAAAACTATATATGAGTCAAAGCGAATATCTTAAGCATTTTCATAGCATTAATCACTAAGTGTTATGAAATAATTATACAATCAATTAAGCACATATAATTGTAATTAGACTAAGTTTTTTAGAGACTTTGAAAAGAGCTTGATCGATAAGAAAAATATTATGTGGTTTCTTTCTATGATTTCTCTTTAAGTTCCCCCTTTCCTGAAAGCTTGATTCTTGAATAATGTAGTCTTGGTTATACAGAAAGACAAGTATGCTTTATTCTTGCCTCTTCATGAGGATCCTATATACTAGAAAGTCTTAAACCGTAGATCTTGTTTGAGGTCGTTAAAACAGGAGGAGATTGTAGGTATAATGTTCCTAAAAGTTAAGCCTTGAAATTTTGTGCCTGCAGAGAGAAAGGGCTTTTATATCTCGGCTAATGTACCTTCTTGCTTTGTTTTCCTTTATCGCCGACGAATGATCTGTTCCTAAGCACATGATCTGGTATTCGCCAAGCCCTCTGACTAGAGGTTGCCTCATTTGCCTCGATTATTGGAATAGATTGCACCAGTACATGCCCCTGGTCAGAGGGCTCGTGGAATACCAGATCATGTGCTTAAGAGCAAATCATCCATCGATGATCAGAGAAAACAAAGGAAGATCATAGTGTAAGTTCCAGGTATGCTAGCCAAGATACACAAGCCCTTTCTCTCTGCGGACACAAAATCTCAAGGCTCGTCTCTTGGGAACCTTACACCTCCAATCTCTCCTAGGTTTAACGACCTGAAGTAGAATCTACAGTCTAAGACTTTTTGATACACAGGATCCTCATGAACAGGCAAGTGTAGAACATACTTGTCTTTTTGTATGACCAAGACTACATTATTCAAGAATCAAGCTTTTAGGAGAGGGAGAAGTTAGAGAGAAGCCATAGAAAGAAACCACACAATTTTTTTTCTTATTGATCAAGCTCTTTTCAATGTCCTTAAAAAACTTAGTCTGATTACAATGATAGAGAAGGCTTGCTTTTATAGACTAAGTAAGGGAATAAAAATAAACAACTTTAAGGAAAAAATTCCTTAGGTATAATCATTCACACAACTTTAAAAAAGTAAATAGTAAAAAGTGGGAAATACATGGGTCCTAGATATTCCTAAAAGGTTAAAAGGAATCTTTAAAGAAGATGGAAAGATAAGGTGGTCTCCAAAGATTCTTTTACAACATAATGACACTTTAGAAAAGACACATAATTATAAAGACAACTAATATAAGGATCCCGCAGTGAGAAGTGAAATCTTAGGCATCAGTCACGTCGAATCGGTTCTTGCCACGAATGGAGATTTGAAGGAGAAACTCCTTCACTTGAGCTGCCAATGAGCTCTGTAGGTCCTTTGTCTTCTGCTAGGCTGGCATCGTCTGTGCAAATGCTTTACAGGAATTGATTAAGCTCTTCTTTATTATAGATAAAAATATCATCATTTGGATCTTATGCATCTTAGAAGAAGGAGGTCGGAGGTTGTAAAGGTCTTACAGAATTAGAGGAAATTTGGACTGGCATTGTATCATCAGATTTATAATATATTGGGCTATTTGGGCCTGGTATGTCTACTTATGGCGCTTCAGGTTCACAGGAATAAATTCTCCTGGGTAGATCCAAGAAAAGTAGACATGACAGGTGTACGCTAAAGAAAATGGTTGACATCTTTAAGAAAACTTCTAAGAGATTCAAGGACATTTTCCTTGTACCTTGGCCAGTAGAGTGACATGTGATGGAAAAAGACTCGATTATCGGAATAGATTATAGCAGTACGTGTTGTGACATATGGGTGGTGTAGAATAAAGAAACATTATGCCTATTGTTTCTTTAAAGGCGCTTCCCATAATCGATGATGTTCAATGACTATGGAAAGTTGTCTTCTTCATTGTTTCAGTGGTAGATACCACTCAAGAAAAGTCCATAATAGAGAATTTTTATTATCTCGGTCACAGGTATATTAGTAGACCTGTAGAGAAGGTAAGGTGACAACACAAGCATAAAGGGCAGAGAAAGCCCAAAGATACCATAATGCATTCTTAAAAAGTAGACCATTAAGAAAGAACATATTGAGGTATGGTGCTATGAGATTAAACAGTTAGGGGTTGTAAGGTGAGTTGGTCTGGTTGAGGATGAAGTGTAGGTAATAGAATAGGTTCAATCGGGCAAGAGATGCAACTTCTGCAATAGTAGTAGGTGTACTAGCAATTAGAGGAAAGAACTTCTTCGTTTTGGCAGTAATGGGTAGGTCAGCCATGGCAAGGAAGAGAGGGATATGATTCAAGATAATGATCGAACTAATACGAAGAGATAGGAAATCAAATAGGATGTTACTTTTGATAAGGTGAATGGTGAATTGATAGCATGGAATGCTTTTAGTGAGAGTAGCATTCCAATGGCGTAGAATGCCCTAGCCTTTATAAAGAATCTTCAAAGCCTGTGAATGTTGATAGGCTTACTTTAGATGTTGTATGACTCCAGTTTGTTCTTTTCCCTATAACGGTGGATTCTTCTGTAGTAGCTTTAGGAACCTTCACCACTACCACCACATAATACGAATATCACACATAAACTAATAAAATGTTACTTATTAAACTTGATTAAAATTAAAAATTTATTATAATTATTTTAAATCATTAGTTTTGAGTCAGGACAAGTTTTAAAGCTGAATTGAGTCGAACGTTGTTAGTAACATTTAATTGGTCTATGTAAATATTCATATAAAGTGTGTTTTGCTTTTATTTTTAATGTAAATCTAAATGAAGATGTTAAGAAAAACTAAAAACTACAAAAATATTAAATATTAAATATTATAAAATTACTTAAATGATAAGAGAGTATCATGTTCTTTTAACCAAGTCAAGATTTAGGATTTGAAATCCGTAAATTCCCAAATTAAAATTTTCTTCACTTTATATTCAAATAAACGTGGAAGAAAAATAGTCCATTAAGAAGATAAAGCTTCTATTTGTTTCTAAACTCTTATGGCTAATGAAGTCGCGTTTTCTACTTTACTTTAGTGGAGATAAGTGGGACAAAGTTACGAGAAATAATGCATTTACACTGAAAAACGTTTGAGTTGAAACATCATTTTCAACAACGGCACCTGTTATTTTGCAAAGAGCTAAAGGCCATTTGAGAAGACACAAACGTTGCAGGCATATGTTCATGATAGAAACGCTGGGTCAAACGTACAAATTTGTTCTCTCCACTTGATTAATATTTTGTAAAGATAGAATTATGTCGAGTCCTCGAGCATAAACGTACACGTACAAAACCTATAAAATTGCACACATATTACCATACTATAGAAAAGAATTGAATTCAAACCCTTTCCTCGGGTAAATGAAATTTCTACAACTGGAAAATTTTGAGAACGGTTAAGTTGTGCAACAACTAAAAGTTTGTTTGATTGGCTTATGACGTGAAAAGACGAGAATTATTCAGATAAAAATGTATAGATAAAATCGCCTAGAACAGAGTTATTCTATAGAATAGTGAGTACAGACAACCTCATCTTTTACCATGTACGTTAGATTCAAAAGTAAGTGCTTATACAAGCGTCTTCGATTTATTATTACGAGATCATCATGTCTAAGCATAAAAAGCAAACCGTACGTAAAATTCAGCTAGCAGTTTATGAAACTTTACATCAGTTGGTAGTTTATCAAAATGCTTAGTTTTAATCATTAGCATAAAGGGACGCATAAGCAGTGAATGAATTATATCATACATGTCCATAAGACTAAATGTATTTCTATCCAATCTTATGGGCAGTTGTACAATTTTGGGTTGACAAATGAGAACACAATCATAAAAACCCGAATGCCAGATTTTAATTTTTACAAGGCAAGCTACAGAAGCTGTGCAACTACATAACACATGAATGGTGGTTGTTAATTACCTGGGCTCATCCATCTAAAAATCCTGAGCATAAGAATGATCTAATGAGTGCCAACCACCCTGTGAAATCGAATCTTCATATTCAACACTTGACTAGCTCCTCCTCCTCTGAGAGTTTGATCCAAGGAGCAGTGCAAGATCATAATTGCAATAGAGATATGGAATCATGTTCCAGGAAATGTGCTGCCAGTGCTGGAAAGGATTATGAAGGCGCAAACAACGGAAAGTGAAAATACAGATACCCAAGTATTCTCAGTGTACATTTCCATTGCATCTGTGAACGAAAATCGAGCACGGTTTTCAGCCCAGTTGCGAAGACGGTCGGCCTCAGCTGCATACAATGCCCTTCCCTGAAAATATAAGCAGTTACATTTCCCAGTAAGCAGCCTCATTTGCTAATATAGATAAATGATTCCGTCAACCTACATTGGCAGATTGTCGTGAGAAATTCCTTGCAAAATTGAAGTATCAATTCACAGCTAATGCAGCTGAGTAGTGATGATTAACCCTAAGACCTAGTTTAGTACTACAAGCTTCATGAATTCAACTTGCCTATGAAAAATTTCCAGGTGGACCAAGATTACCTGATCATCAAACCACCTTCCTCGGCGCAGCCATGCAGTTACCAATGCTAGTACTATCCTTGGAGGAGTCAAGTAATTAATGGCTTTCCCTGTTCCCTTTACAACCCGCATTCGTGGAACTAAAGTTCTAGCAACCGTTTCTGGGAGCTCACAGATGATATTAAACATCTGTTTATTTTTCAATGTAGACCCACTGCAAGGAAACACAAAAATTTATTACATCCACGAGCAGAGATTCTGTAGGAGAGGGTTCATTTAGCACATCTACTTTTAAAGATGCAGGAACAGATAGATTGGGAACTGTATCCTGATCGAACTACACATGGGAAACATAATTTTTAGTTGTAGCAACTAGTGATGTAACCATCATTTAGGACTTTAGCTCTGACAAGCAAAACAAATAGAAAAGGAATTTCATCGATATACCTCAACAGCAGGTCAGTAAGAACCATGCCTGGAGACGCTGTGTGCACTCCAACTTTTGATCGCTTGCACTCCTTTAGTAATGATGCTTGAAGCTGCCTAAGACCACACTTTGTTGATCCATAACTACAAGTTCAACAAGGGGGAAAAAAAAAAAGAGAAAAAGCAAGAATTTTCAAATGCCACAAATGCCATGTGCTTTAGGAATAATAAGTGAGAAAACCTAGTACCTGCCTCGAGGAATATTAGTCTAGTTTAGAAAGTAATACTAAGTTAGTTACTTACACAGCTGTAAGAGGAGTGCTGGATCCCCCAGAACCTGCACCATCCATATTAAATATGTGTCCTCCCTTAGGTTGGTCTGCCATCACACGCATGGCTTCCCGGGTACACAGAATAGATCCAACCAAATTTGTTGAGACAATCTAGCAAAAATCGAGTAGAAGGAATTAATACCTCAAGTGTAAAGGATAAAAGGCACATCTGAACCCTTTCTAGACAAGAACAGAGGCTAACGGAAAAGGAAAGAGGGGGGAAAAAAAGAAAGAAAGAATGTACGTGAGATCCTAATAGCTCTCAATTTTCTTGTCACATTTTCTTAAATATTCCACTACTTAATATTATATAAGAAGACTACACGTCTATTTTGAAATGAATTATGAAATGGAGTTAACCGACTGCCAATTAGTATTACTTGTCCAACTACCTGTTCAATATCGTCATCCGTGAACTGCAACAAGGGCCTAAAACCTTTATTCGTGCCAGCATTATTTATCTGTCTCAGTTAAAACACAAAAATTAAAAGTCAGAAATTAGGAATTAGAAGAAAATCCCATGTGCAAAGTCAGAGGAATTTGAGAACAGTTAACACGATAGCAGATTGATCAAGATGACACGAGACCCTCTATTTTGCTCTTTGATGGTGACCAAAATTGGGATGATCCAATAATTAACTAAGACCATAAATGTAGCTGTCCGTTTCATCATGTGCTGACTCCCATAAAACTAAATGAAAGGGAATTAACCACTTCATCTCAATTCAGTTAACCTATCTCCGTCTACATTTGTAAAATAATTGTAGCGTTCACAAATATATGCTTGAGATAACAAAAAATTAATCAAAGAGCAAGTTAGATCATTAGAAAAGGAAATGTGCTCACCCATATGTCCACAGAACCAAATTCATTGACAGCAAAATTTGCCAATTTCTGCACATCAGATGGTTCACAAACATCACAAGCTATGCCGACAACTCTTGCATGTGCTAAATTCATCTTAGATGAGGCAATTATTCCTTCTTTGAGGTTCTCTTCAAGCTCTTCAACTGTCATATCCACAGACTCAGGACTGCCTTACCAAGATCAAAGAATTATAAGATGTCGTGAAAACAAATGAAATCAGAAATAATAGATTACCCATAAAAACAAAAAATTCACCATTTTACCTGCGTGAAGCAACTACTACTCGATCTCCTGAAAGAAGAAATTCTCGAGCAAGTGCTTTTCCCAAACCCCTTGTGCTAAGGATGTATCAACATAGAAATATAAGTTCACTTATTCCAAACCCATCAGCATTTTCTATGCTGAAAGAACAATCATACCTAAGAGAACAAAGTCCAAGAATATTCGATATAATTTCACAAAAAGGGAAAATCAGGTAAAAACATGCTTAGTTGAAAATTAGCGCTCAACTGTTCAAACCAACTACTTGACTAAAGTGTGCAGATGGTTTACCTGCCAGTTATGACAACATTTCGTGGACCAGCTCGACAATGTTCTTCTAGAACCATGTTAGCTCCTATCATAGTTCCAATAATAATCCCTCCAAGCCAGCTATACCAAATCAGTGTATTCATCTGACTGTCCCCACCTTCAACAACATGAACAACAACAACCCAATAAGAGTCCTCACCTTCATCAAAAGTAAATGTTTGAATTCCAGACAAAGAACTGATACATGTTAATGCAATTCCACGAGTCAGATCGCAATGAAATTAGCTAACCTGACAACTGAAAACCAACTGCAAGTATCACTCCAGTGCTCATCATGGTCACAATGTATCTTCCAATTTGCAAGGCGATCTGGTTCATGAGAAAGAACAGTTGAAAATGTGTTCGTTTGATATGAAAAGGAAGTATTAAGTACCCTGAGGTCAAAAATTTAGCAAAAGAAAATAATGACAAAGCAATCACTAATTGGACTTCCTGAATGTTCCCCTCCTCCCTCACACCCACAAGCCTACCGCACCTCAAAACTCTATGGTGGGCTATGAACTTGTACATTCACCACCTCAAACCTAATCGACTAAGTTTTTCAATAAAATACAGGGATCACACGGAAAAGCTAAAATATTTGGTTTCAACTTACAAAAATCACACCACCACTCAAAAAATTAAGTAAATTACCCAAATATTAATAAGATAAGGTGGAACTTGTTCATAACATAAATTGGGCAACACAAATTTCCCGTACAACTAAGAATCTATTCCAAACTCACCGACGAGAAAATTTCCTCCAATTTAGCCATAGCCTTACTATTCTCTACATCTGACTGTGCACCAAACCTACTCAACGCAGAAACAGCATCCTTCAAATGACTCCATACCCCATTCCCCTTTCTCAATTCAAGCTCATTTCTCCTCAAAATTCCACGCTTTCTCGCTCTTTTCTTGTCTTCCTCTTCCACTTCCTCTTTATCCTCCGACCTAAACGACCTACAGTGCCTCACACACAACCGGTAACGACCCTTGTGTAACTCAAAACCGAACCCACCAAAACCCTGACTAAACACCCTTGTTCTCCGGTTTTCACATAATCTGAACTGATTTATGCTTTGCGGGTGTATGTGAAGCTTAATCACTGTGGCAGCCATGGTGGTATCATACACAGTAACAGGCTTAAACGGGGAGTTCATGTCATGGAA
Organism: Erythroxylum longipes; assembly: GCA_027563885.1. NCBI lineage: Eukaryota > Viridiplantae > Streptophyta > Magnoliopsida > Malpighiales > Erythroxylaceae > Erythroxylum > Erythroxylum longipes. Next base: position 34,931,843 of record JAOQMS010000008.1, on the reverse strand, counting down.
AGTGTTCCCATCTTCTGGGCCAACACTCTATTCATATCTTTGTTACTCTGGATATTTCTTTGTTGGCTTATTTATCCTGTTAGAGAAAACCAATAAATCGGTGTTGAAAATAAAAAATCTGCGAGAAAGAGGGACAGAAGATTCGCCAATCTAGGCAGGTGGGGGAGTATTGTGTTGGCCACACGTTAAAGCAACCTCATCTTCTGTGTTCTTTGTGACACGTGGCTTTGTGGGTCTGTGTTATCGTGTCACTTTCACACAGTTTTCCAGCTACGTGCTGAAGCGGTGCTGGACTTGGACAGGATAATCCGTGAAGCAATGGGTTCTGCTTAACGCCTAATTTTTTGGGTTGTAGCTTAGAAGTTGAGTCTACAAGCTCCACGGAACTGGAGTTTCTTAAGGGTTGAGACCACCGGAGAAGAAGAGAGGACTGCAACAGTCCAAAAAATTCTATATTAGTTAGCCCCCTGGTTTGGCATTTTTTGTTTTTTTGGAATTTAGATACGTAATTGCATAGTAATTAAGTTTTCCAACAAGGCTTTATATAGATATAAAGATTGTTTGTATTCGGATACATGTTTTTAGTTTATAATTCCAAGTTTTACATCACATTAGGCATCACTACCACCCCTGTCGTGAATTATCATAGGCAAAACTAAGAAAATATAGGAAAATAACCACATTTCCGTGAGTTTGGATCTAGCATGTATCATGATTGTCTCACGCAACCAACGATTTTGGGTAAAAGATTATTATGCACGACGTCGTTACGCCAATCGAAAGCTTGTCTCTTGTGTTGTCCACTTCCCGCGCGGTTAAAGTGCATTGTAGTTATATAGCTGAAACCCGCAATCTTTGAGATTCCGAGCACTTTCCACATTTACGCTCATATGAATGTTGATCTCTAACATTAGGAGCCCCCACCCTCTATGCCTTCGGCATTGGTGGAGGATGCAAATCGCGAGATGTGCCTCAACTGATCAGGGACTTGAACTCACCCATTGATCTCACTATACAAGGAGCCCAAATCTTAAAGGTTGCTCCCAAGATTCGAACCCCCACCCTGCAGGTCGCCAGCATGGCAGGCACCACACCACCTAAGCCTTTGCCAGTTGAGCTATACCCCGAGGCACATTTACGCTCATATAGATTTTATTCATTGTTGTCGTATAGTCAAAATATCAATCTCTGATATTGGTTTGTATATTTATTACATTCTTATTTGTGCTTACCAAAGCATCAACTCTTTTCATTTTGAATATTGGACAGTTGAATTCCTTTCTATGATATCATCCATGGGTAAAGGATCTTTCGTATATAATCCTGCATAATTTCGAATATTATCAGTTTCGGTATGTAGACCAAATAATACAATGCAAGCAAAAGTTCCTAGATTCATGGAGATATAAAAGAGCATATAAGTTATC
>JAOQMS010000008.1:34909428-34925812 GCA_027563885.1 Erythroxylum longipes | reverse complement strand
TACCTCAAATAAACACTTTGAATCTAATTTCATAACCCAATGAATCATTTCAGATGTTTCTCCAAACACTGACTTTCAGGTCTAGTATTTCTGATCATTTAGATAATGAAAATGAAGTAATTTAGGAATAATTTCTTTTTATAATTGTCCTTCTATTTCATAAGTTTCTAATGACACCAAAATCCTTTAATTTGGTTCAGTAGTGTAAAAGTTATACTCCAAATAATTTTGGACTGCTTTTATTCTGAGACAATGCCTTATACTCAACTTCCACCCAGAATTTTAAAATATTACAATCCGATTTAGAATTTTATTTCTTCAGATGATTTGTATCCTATGTCTCTAGTTTACTTCAAATCAAAAATAATCCTAATTGGATAACTACAGGTCAAGATATCATCAAAATTCCAAAGCATATTTAGTGTTAGATAAGTTCACCGTGGTGAACTTTTCCAGAGAGGAAAAGTTCGCATGAAATCTTTCAAGTTCGCCGCAGCGAACCAAGGAAAGTTGGCCGTGGCGAACTTCATCCTTCAAGTTAGCCGCGACGAACTAAGGAAAGTTGGCCGCAGTGAACTTCATCCTTCAAGTTGGTCGCGGCGAACTTTGACAGAGACATACGCAGAATGTTTCATTTTCCAGATTTTCAAACTTCCAACATTTACATCTAACTCATCTTATACCTAGATCATATCTTCCATTTCATTTCCTCATCATCCTCTACCCAATTCAACTCAATAAATCACTCACAAACAAAGCATATTTTTCATCACCCACGACACATACATAAACATTGCATAACCAAGTCATCAAATCTCAATTTACTCATCATTCTAGCTTCATTTAACCATACTCATGATATTTAAAGCATCACTTACTTGGTTTAGCTTCAAATCTTCAAAATTGTCACTTAGCCCTAGCTCTCCATACAACCCACGTCCTTCATCCTTCAAGGTGGTAGGGTTGGGTTTTTGTGAGAAGTGAAAGAGAGAGCAAGATGTAGGTTGATGATGGTTAGGTGAGTAAAAACTTGTGAAGAAAGATAGACAAGAAGAAATGGAGAAGAAGAGTGTCATGGATGGTAGAGAAGAGAGAAGAAGAAAACATGAGAATGTAGTAGAGAAGTGAAAGACAAAAGAATGCCCTTTCAAATGGTGAGTTTCGTAGGTTTTAGAAAGCGAGATTAAAAAGCTTAATAAGTTTCATGACACTTACCACTTATTTAACAATGCTAAAGTCTTCAAATATTGTACCCCATATTATTAGTAACTAGTCCATTGTCACTCTATTTCCATGTCATTTGTTGCCCAATTTTCTGTGACACTTGTCAATAAATCCTAAAGCCATGTATAGTCTGTTTTGCCACTTGGCACTTTTCCTAGTCCAAAATTACCCATAATTCCAGAAAATTCTCAAGTTTCTCCAAAAATTCTAAATCAAGAAAATTATTCCCCAAATCAATTTTCAGAACAAAGTATTCACTCTCCACATCATAATCACATTAAATCAATCATTAATACCCAGAAAATGTCAAATGAGTGCATGTACAATTATTTTCATATGCACGAAAGTTTCAATATTCACGTGTGTGCATGCTAACAATATGCATGAGCATGAGATGCATTTTCTAATCTCTCAATTTTATTTCCCATTTACAGTATTCTCGACTCTAACTCTTAATATGGGAACAGGATGTTACAAAGCAAGTGGCTGACTATGTGGCTAAATGTTTAATTTGCCAACAGATTAAGGCTGAGCATCAAGTTCCAATTAGGAATCTACATTCATTACCTATTCTGGAGTGGAAATGGGAGAGAATTACGATGGATTTTATTATGAGATTACCAAAGACTGAGACAACATGATGCTATATGGGTTATGGTGGACTGATTAACAAAGTCAACCCATTTCTTACCAATAAGAGAGAGTATGATGCTAGATCAGTTAGCCCAGAGGGATGTGAACAAAGTAGTAACGTTACACGGGGTCCTAGTGTCCGGGATCCCAAATTTACCTTAAGATTTTGAAAGAGTTTAAAGTTAGCTCTGGGTATAAAGTTGAACTTCAATACTGCATTTCATCCTTAGACAGATGGACAGAGCGAGAGAATGATTAAGACTACTGAGGATATGCTCAGAGCTTATGTATTGGAGTTTGAAGGAGCATGAGATCAGTATATAGCCCTGATTGAGTTTGCTTATAATAACCATTATCACAGTAGTATCGGAATGGCTCCATATGAGGTGTTATATGGAAGAAAATATCGTTCGCCTCTGTATTGGAATGAAGATGGTCTAAGAATTGTTAAAAGCTCGAAGTTGATACATGATACTATGGATAAGGTGAAACTGATTCGAAGTAAAATTAAAATAGCTCAAGATAGACAAAAGAGTTATATAGATCAGCACTAAAGGGATATGGAATACGGAGTAGGAGATAAAGTGTTTATGAGAGTATCACCTTGGCGAGGAATGCTAAGGTTCGATAAAAAAGGGTAAGCTGAGCCTTAGATATATTGGTTTTTATGAGATCATTGAGAGGATTGGACCATTGGTTTATAAATTAGCCTTACCAATTGAGATGTCTCAGATATACAATGTGTTCCATGTGAGTATGTTCAGGAGATATCGGTCTTATTTGACATATATATTACTGGCCCATGAGGTAGAAGTTACTAATAATCTAATTTATATTGAGGAGCCGGTCAAGATTGTGGAACATCAGATGAAACAATTGAGAAACTGGGTAATTTCATTGCTGAAAGTCCTTTGGAAGAATCACTTAAGTGAGGAAGCTACATGGAAAATGGAGGAGCACATGAGGAAACAATATCCCCACCTATTGGAACAATCAAGTAAGAATTTTGAGGACGAAATTTTCTTAAGGGGTAGAATTGTAGAATCCCATTTTCCCATACTAAGGGTTAGAGCCCCTGAATACTATACATGAGAAATATTAATAAGAAATTAGAAAATGCATTTCATGCTCATGCATAACAGTAGCATACACACACATATGAATATTAACTTTTGCACATATTACAATGACTGTTCATGCACTCATTTGACATTTTCTAGGTATTAATGATTTTAATGTGATTATAATGTGAATTGTGGATTATTTGTCTTAAAAATTGATTTAGTGAGTATAAATATTGATTTAGAATTTTTGGTGAAGATTTAGAAATTTTATGAGTATTTTTGGGACTAGGAAAAATGTCAATTGGCAAGACAATTGATTAATGGTAGTAGAAATAAGCGACGAATGGTAATAGAAAATTTTGACACCTAGCTTTGGGATTTATTAACAAGTGTCATGAAAAATTAAGTGGCGATTGGATTGGAAATTGGAGATAAATGGACTATAGATTAAAAGATATGGGGTACAATATTAGAAGATATTAGTATTGTTATTTAAAAGGTAAGTGTCATGACAAAACCTAAGCTTTTAACCCACAAAACTCACCAATTGAAAAACCATTCTTTTTTTTCATTTCTCTGCTACATGCTCTTGTTTTCTTCTCCTTTCTTTCTCCATCTCACGAAATTCATAACCTAATCCTCTTTATATTGAGATTTCCTATCATCTTCTGCTTGTTTCTTCAAGAACTTTGTTGTCTTCATCACTTGTTACTAAAAGACCTAACCTCTTCCACCTTGAATGATGATGATCATATGATGTTTGAAAGCTAGGGTTACAATTTGATTTGAAGACTTTGAAGTTAAACAAGTGTAAAGCATTATTCTTCATGGTTTGTTCAATAACAACTTTAGGATGATAGTTAGAGGTTGAATGATCATAGAATAGTAATGAGCATATGTTGGAACGTGGGTGAAGAAATGAGAATATTAATGTCTTGTTTTTGTGTATATGTTGATAAATAATTCATAAGATGTAACATCTCATTATCTCGCGATTAGGGTTAGAACCCTAGGATATTATATATAAGAGTTTACTAAGAATTTAGAAGTACATTTCATGCATCATATGACATACACATACACGTGAATAATGTTAATGCTCATTAAAATAATTGTACATGCATTCATTGACATTTTCCAGGTATAAGTGATTTTTAATGCGAATAAAATGTGAATTGTGGATTATTTGTTTTGAAAATTTTAATTGGTGTGTATTAAAATTATTTTCACATTTTTGGTGACATTTCGAAAATTTTTGATATTTTGGAGTATTTTGGACTAAGAAAAATATAGAAATAAGAGACAAATAGAAGTGTGACAATTGGATTAGTAATTAATTGACAAATGGACTAATTATGGATTGACAATTGGATAAATTACTATGCTACAAGTAGATCAATTAGTAAGTGACATATGGGCTAATTAAATGGATGGCAAGTGTAAGACATGCCAAAGGACATGTGTAAATGAGGGATGGAGCCACCTAGTCATGTTTTTGGGTAAGAAAGTTTCTGCAGCTCCTTTGTTTTGTCTCCACCGAAAACACCATCTTCCTTCTTGCTCATCCATCACTTAAACACTTAACTTCTGCATTTTTTATGATATTGGCTTACCCACGTTACACCTTGCAAAGAAAACATTCCAGTTCATATTTTGTTCTGTTTCTCTCTATTTTTGTCTTTTCTCCATCCACCGAAATCACATATTTGCTCTCTCAATTTTTGGAATTTTTCTGAATCAAGTGATGCTTTAAGTTGTATAGGTAGTGTAAATGACATTTTGATGATGTTTTAATGTTTGTAAATGGATGCATGCATGACTGGTGTAGGAAGATAACTGAATGCATGCGCGAGTGGTGTTGTAGGGAGAAGAGTTTCAGTGATACAAGCAAAATGAAAATGTGCAGAAAAGTGTGATGAAGGATTGTAGTAATTGGACTTATATGAAGAATAATATAATGTAGAAAATGTAATATAGAAAAGTGTGAATTAGGTTCTATTTTAGGTTGTTATTATTCATGAATTTGGGAGTTGTGACTAGAGAATTCTGAACTGGGAATTTAGGTTTAATTAAATCATTAACTTGAAAGGATAGAGAAATGATAGAGTTTTGATAATGAAGTATGCTGAAGTATGTTATATGCAATGTTTTACTGAACATACATCTGTATTTTGGATATAACTTGATCTGTGAATATCCAAATTGGATGAATTTTGATTTAGATTAAACTAGAGACATATGGATATTTTTTTTATGAAGGAATCAAATTTTAATTCTGTTCTTAAGAGTCTTGAACTGTGGCTTAAATTTGAAAACTATGTACTGTTGTGTTATGAGAACAATTGGTTATAACTTGCATAATACTGAACCAAAATGCATGAATTTGATGTCATTAGAAACTTAAGACATTTCGGAACATTTGATTAGAATAAGGTGTTGCCTAAATAACTCATTGTCTAGGTCATAATGGTCATATAAAACTGGCCTAAAAATTTTTCTTGAGAAAAAAATCTAGAAAATTAGAGTTGTAGGTCGAAATTTGGTTTCAATTTCATCTTCCTATTTCGACCTATTTTACATGTCTTTAAGGCATGAATTTGAAGAAACTAAAAGAATAAACTTTGTAGATATAGGTCTTAGCTTGACCTCTGTGAAAGTGGCTTGATAAAATAGTGACTAGAGCTTGAGTTATGTTTGTTTTTCTAATACTGCCTATAACAAACCCCTGTGTAGAAACCTTATATTATTTCCTTATTTTTAGGGACTTTAGAGCTCGAATTGGTCAAAGAATAAAACATGTAAAATGATTGTTGATGTTTTATTAATGCTTCTGGGGAACAGTTTGGCCAGAAGATATCTTGATGAGTTTATGTAGCTAATTGAAGTCATACCTTAAAACAATGGATTGTTTTGATGAGAATGAGTTCAAATCTAGAAATTTTGATATGTTTAAGGAATAAATGAGTCCTTTTAATGATAACATGATCTTAATAACATGATAAATGCGTATAAGGTATGAATGAATGAGCATTGAAGAACATAGGGTATTTATGAATGAGAATTGGGTGACTGTATGAGTATATGTTGCTGGAAAATTTTGGTGAATGTATAGATTTAGCTTGCTAAAATTTCAGATATAAAGTACCAATTGTGTGTGTTTTATAAGAAGCTTTTTGATCATGGAAACATTCAAGGATAAGTGTAAATATGAGTTAGTAATGATAGAAAGATGTTCTCATGAATGTAATGTGATTCAAAGTATGTAAGTGATGAATTGGGAATGATTGAATGAGAACTAGGAAATTGTGGGAGTGTATAATCCTAGGAAAAAGAGTGGTATATGTATGGGTGATCAATTGAAAGTGATCAAGTGTATTAAATAAACATACTTGAGAATTTTTCATTGAACATGCATAATACATGATACATATATAAATGTGCTTATTCATCTGAATGTGCAATGTAGTAATATGAAAATGTATGTGATTGCATATAGAAGAGCACATTGAGCGACCGCTTACAGACATTACCAGGACTTCAAGGCAATAAGCTAAATGGAGCATTTGTGAGTAACCTAAGATGGTCTCACCTTGATTGTTTGTTTAATTTTTAATGTGAATGTGAATTGATATGTAATGTTGTGTACTGATTTCTGGACATACAATGTCTGAGGCATTTGATGCATGAATAACACATTGGAAGTGTTCCTTGAATGTGAATGTGATTGAATAAATATGTTCTCAACTTATATGTTGAATGCCAGACCAATTCCGAAGATCATTGTGAATGTGAATGCAATGTACTGAATATGATGATTGAAAATGTGAAATGCATTTATTCCATGAATGCATGAAATATAAAAGCAGTTGTAACCAGAGTAGCTAATGAAAAAGAGCTTAAAGCTCAAACATCCGTGGTAAGAGCCTATGGCTCAATTTCTATGATAGAGCCCAGTAACCACAACGGATACGGGATTGTATGATAGAGCCCGGTATCCACAACAGATACGTGACAGTGAAAAAGGCACTCAGTCATAACAACGTAATAAATGAAATTGAGTCTCATAAATATTGCATACACATATGAAATGAATAAATTGAGCAATTGCAATGTTTTGAGGACTTTTATAGTATGGAAGTTGTGAATGCTTATCGATGAATATGCTCTGCATGATTGCAATGAAAAGATAAATTGTATCAATTTTGAAACGTGACAATTGTGAACAAAGTGCTTTGTGATATTACATGATGGTAATTGAGATGATGTGAATTATATGATAACATAAATTGTGTGTTACAAGACAAGAGTGAACCATCGAGGATGGTTACTCAATTGAGTTCGCAAAACTCAACCAAATTGTAATGTTGACATTTTCAGGTTTGAGAGAGTGGCGACTTAGCTTCTAAGACTGCTTAGAAGAAATCTTGGACAGCTTTTGGATAGAAGTTATGGGTCAAAGGTCGGTTAGCTGGGACTGATGGATTAGTTTTAATTTTGTTAACTCCTTAAGTATGTAGCTTATTTTGTAGACAAAGCTATGGTCTCTCATAGGTTGATATTGTATAAACATGGATGATGGATATAATGCTACATTTAAATTAAGGTTATGAAATGAAATGAGAAAATTTTGGATTTTTGACATTGTGTTAATTGTGATTTTAATTATGATGCCATGCGATATATTAAAAGTGAGATAGTTAGGGTATAACTTGATCTGTGAATATACAAATTGGATGAATTTTGATCTAGATTAAACTAGAGACATATGGCTACATTTTTCATGAAGGAATAGAAATTGAATTCTGTCCTTAAGAGTCTTGAACTGTGGTTTGAAGTTGAAAACTGTGTACTGTTGTGTTATGAGAATAGCCTGTAATAATTTAGTTGTAACTTGCATAATACTGAACCAAAATGCATGAATTTGATTTCATTAGAAACTTAAGGCATTGTGGAACATTTGATTAGAAGAAGGTGTTGACTAAATACCTCATTGTCTAGGTTATAATGGTCATATAAAACTGACCCAAAAATCTGCCTTGTGAAAAAATCTAGAAAATTAAAGTTGTAGATCGAAATTTTGGTTTCAATTTCATCTTCCTCTTTCAACCTATTTTACATGTCTTTAAGGCATGAAATTGAAGAAACTCAAAGAATGAAAGTTTTAGATATAGGTATTATCTTGACCTTTGTGAAAGTGGTTTGATAAAATAGTGACTAGAGCTTGAGTTATGCTTTTTTTTTTTCTAATAATGCCTTTAACAAATCCCTATGCATAAACCTTATATTATTTCCTTATTTTTGGGGACTTTAGAGCTCAAATTGATCAAAGTATAAAACATGAAAATTGATTTTTGTTGTCTTATTAGTTCTTTTGTGAAACAGTTTGGCCAGAAGATATCTTGATAAGTTTATGTAGTTAATTGAAGTCATAACCTAAAACAATAGATTGTTTTGATGAGAATGAGTTCAAATCTAGAAATTTTGATATGTTTAAGGAATAAATGAGTTATTTTAATGCAAACATGATTTTAAGAACATGAGAAATGTTTAAAAGGTATGGATTAATGAGCATTGAAGAACATAGGGTATTTATGAATGAGAATTGGGCGAATGTATGAGTATATGTTGCTGGAAAATTTTGGTAAATGTGTAGATTTAGCTTGCTAAAATTTCATATATAAAGTACCAATTGTGTGTGTTTTATAAGAAGCTTTTTGATTATGGAAATGTTCAAGGATAAGTGTAAATATAAGTTGGTAATGATATAAAGATGTTCTCATGAATGTAATGAGATTCAAAATATGTAAGTGATGAATTGGGAATGATTGAATTGAATAGGTTAGCACGCCATTTCTGTTGGGCATGTGCACGAATATCCGAAGGGTGTACATGTACGTGTCAGATGAGAGTGGAGTGCTATAGTTGGTGGAAATGTTCAAGGATAAGTGTAAATATGAGTTAGTAATGATATAAAGATGTTCTCATGAATGTAATGACATTCAAAATATGTAAGTGATGAATTGGGAATGATTGAATTGAATAGGTTAGCACACCATTTCTGTTGGGCATGTGCACGAATATCCGAAGGGTGTACATGTACGTGTCAGATGGGAGTGGAGTGCTATAGTTGGTGGTATCAGAGCATGGTTGGCATACATAGGGATAAGAATGTTAGGCATGAAATAACGTGAGAATTTCGAACGGTAATCGAAGTTATTGTCTCTTATAGGTCATCCGTCATAGGTGATCAAGTGGAACAATCAGCTGACCTAGGATCAAAAAGAGCCAATAGAGAGTCATTTGTTTCTCGACCTGAGAGAATGCCTCCAAGAATTCTCGAGAGAAAGGAAAGGAGGTATGATAAACTGTGAAAGCAAGGGTTGTGGACTTTTACGAAAGTACAGACCCTGCAGAGGCCGAGGGATGGCTAGAGAGAACAGAGAGAGTCTTTGATCAGATGGACTGTGGGTTGGATGAGAGGTTCGACTATGTTGTTTCTCTATTGTAAGGCCCAGCTTACCAGTGGTGGAAAACTGTTCCAGGCAGTACCATCAGGCCTTGTACTCTAAGATGGGAAGACTTCTTGAGGGTCTTCAAAGAAAATTACATGCCCAAAATCTACACAGATGGAAAGATGAAGGAATTGATGGATCTGAAGTAGGGCAATTTGTCTGTGGCAAAGTGTGAGGTTAAGTTCAATGAGCTGATGGGATATGCTACTGCCTTGATTCCTACTGAGGGAGACAAGTGCAGGAGATTTGAAGATAGACTAAACATGGAAATCCGGAAGAGGTTAGCTATTTCTAACTTGGGTAGTTTTACGGAACTACGAGCTGCCTCAATCTACATTGAGCAGTTGTTAAAGGACAGTCAGTCTGAGTACATATCAAAGTCTAGATAAAAGAGGCCCAGTGAATCTCAGGGGGTTTGTGGCAGAAGTTTCAGTAAGCATCAGAATCGAGCTTGCAAGCTACCAACTGGATCAAGATAGTCGGGGTTCAGACAGAGGGGTAGTTTTGTTCAGTCTAGCAATAGTAAAGGTGCAGTATTGGGTCAGTTACCGACTTGTGAGCATTATGGGAAGAAGCACAATGGTGAATGCTGGAAGTTGACAGGAGCTTGCCTTCGATGCGGCTTATTTGATCATCAGGTCAGGGACTGTTCTGTTGTATTTAGAGCACAGTCTGGTAGGAGAGGAAGTGTGGTGACAAAAACAGCAGTTCATCAGAGTCGAGCTAGTAGGTCTGGACAGAGAGGTCGTGGTAAAGGCCGAATGAGTTTTGAGAGTGCTACTGGTAGGAATAAGGTGCAGAGCAATCAACCGCAATCTCAGACCTGAGTCTATGCCATGACGAGATAAGAGGCTCAAAACTCTCCAGATGTCGTTGCAGGTATGTTACTAATATTTACATTTGAGGCTTATGCACTGCTAGATCCTGGATCTACGCATTCTTTTATTGCACCGCATATGGCATCTAGGTTGCATTGTGATGGAGAGTAATTAAGATGTGGATTAGAGGTTAGTACACCGATAGGTAGTACCACTGTGATAGGGGAAGTCTGTAAGAAGTGTTTGATTCGAATTGAACAGGCAGAGTTAGAGGCAGACTTGATTGTGTAATCTCTAAAGGAAATAGATGTTATCCTAGGCATGGATTGGCTCACTGCTTATAAGGCCATCATAAATTGTTATACTAAGGAGGTAATATTTGAATCTCCTAATCAGCCGAAAGTAGTATTTAGAGGTATAGCCAAGCAGTGCTAGCTAGATTAATTTCCTTTGTGAGTGCTTTGAAGCTGATGCAAGGAGGATGTGAGGCTTATTTGGCCCACATCATTGATAACTAAACTGAGCAAAATATGCAGGACATTCCTGTGGTTAAGGAATTCCTGGATGTGTTTTCCGCATAGTTACCTAGTTTACCTCCAGATCAGAAAATAGAGTTCACAATTGATCTAGTTCCAGGTACCACTCCTATATCTATTCCCCCATATAGGGTGGCACCTGTGGAACTGAAGGAGCTAAAGACTCAGCTACAGGAGTTGCTGGATAAAGGATTTATTAGACCTAGTATTTCACCTTATGGAGCTCTAGTCTTATTTTTGAAGAAGAAAGATGGAGCGTTGAGATTGTGCATTGATTATAGGCAACTGAATCAAGTCGCAGTGAAGAACAAGTACCCTTTGCCTAAAATTGATGATTTTTTTGATCAGTAACAGGGAGCTCAGGTATTCACTAAGCTGGATTTGAGGTTTGGGCATTATCAGCTGAAGATAGAAGACGCTGATGTACCAAAGAGTGCTTTTAGGAGCAGGTATGGACATTATGAGTTTTTAGTAATGCCGTTTGGGTTGCCTAATTCCCCAGCTGCATTTATGGCATTAATGAATAAGGTGTTTCATTCCTACCTAGATCTCTTTGTGATAGTGTTTATCGATCACATTTTGGTGTATTCAAAGTGCAGAGAAGAGCATTCTGAGCACTTGAGAGTGATACTACAGATTATGAGGGAGAAACAACTATATGTTAAATTTAGTAAATGTGAGTTTTGGTTGGATTAAGTAGTATTTTTAGGTCATATAGTAAATGGGCAAGGTATTCAAGTGTATCCAATAAAGATAAAGCCAGTAATGAAATGGGAGGCTCCAAAGAATGTGTTTGAAATCTGGAGTTTCTTAGGATTGGCCAGATATTACCGGAGATTTTTCGAGGGGTTTTCTTTGATCTCAGCTCCTCTGACTAAACTTATGAGGAAAAATGTGGTCTTCAGATGGAATAATGGGCATCAGAGAAGTTTTAAGGAACTAAAACATCAATTGACTACAACGCTGATATTGACTATTCCATCGGGAACTGGTGGTAATATAGTATATAGTGATGCTTCACATCAAGGATTGGGATATTTGTTGATGCAGTATGGCAAGGTGATAGCCTATGAATCAAGATAATTAAGGCCTCATAAGAAGAACTACTCACTACATGATTTAGGGCTTACAGTGGTAGTCTTTTCTTTAAAGATATGGAGACATTATTTATATGGAAAGACATTCCAGATATACACTGATCATAAGAGCTTGAGATATCTGTTGAATCAGAAGGAGTTGAACATGAGACAGAGAAGATGAATTAAGTTGTCAAAGGATTATGACTGTACGATTGAGTATCATCCAGGGAAAGCTAATATAGTGGCAGATGCATTGAGTAAGAAGTCGAATAACAATGTAGCTCAGATTTAGTTATCGAGGTTACCAAGCTTGATTCAACTGAGAGCTTTAAATATGGAGTTAAATTTAGAGCAAAATGGAGCCTTGATTGCTACACTAAAACTAAGGTCGATGTTGCATAATAGGATTAGAAGAGTTCAGAGTAAAGATCTTGAAATGGCGAAGCTAATTTAGAAATTTAATATGAATTCTAATTCTGAATTTTAATTGAGAGATCAAACATTATGGTTAAAACAAAGGTTATGTGTGCCTAATGTGGATAAATTGAGAAAGGAAATTCTAGAGGAGGACATGTAGCAGCTTATGTTATGCATCCTAGTACTACCAAAATGTATAATATGTTTAAGCGGCATTTATGGTGGCCAGGGATGAAGAAGCAAGTAGTTGACTATGTAGCTAAGTGTTTAACTTGCCAGCAGATTAAGGTTGAACATCATGCTCCAGTTAGGAAGCTTCATTCGTTACCTATTCCAGAGTAGAAATGGGAACAAATCACAATGGATTTCATTATGAGATTGCTTAAGACTCCGAGGCAAATGATGTTATATGGGTTGTAGTGGACTAATTGACTAAGTCGGCCCATTTCTTACCAGTAAGAGAGAATAGCTCATTAGACTGGTTGGCATGGAGATATGCGAATGAGGTAGTGAGACTACATGGGGTTTCGGTGTCTACAGTATCGGCATGGATCCCAGATTTACTTTGAGGTTTTGGAAAAGCCTACAGTCAGTTATGGGTACGAAGTTGAATTTCAATACTGTATTTCATCCTCAAACAGATGGGCAGAGTGAGAGGACAATCAAGAACATTGAGGATATACTTAGAGCATGTGTATTGGAGTTTCAAGGAGCTTGGGATCAGTACATAGCCTTGATTGAATTTGCTTACAACAACCACTACCATAGTAGTATTGGAATGGCACCTTATGAGACATTGTATGGTAAAAAATGTTGATCGCCTCTATATTAGGATGAGGAAGGTTTGAGAATGCTAAAAGGCCTGCATTGATACAAGATACTGTGGATAAGGTGAAACTGATCCCAAGCTGAATAAAAGCAGCACAAAATAGACATAAGAGTTATGTAGATCAGCACAAAAATGATATGGAATACAGTGTAGGAGACAAAGTATTTCTGAGAGTCTCACCTTGGGGAGGAGTGTTAAGATTTGGCAAGAAGGGCAAATTGAGCTCTAGGTACATTGGTCCTTATGAGATCCTTAAAAGGATAAGACCATTGGCATACAAATTAGCCTTACTGAGTGAAATGTCTCAGATACTTAATGTATTTCATGTGAGCATGCTTAGAAGATATAGATCTGACCCAATGCATATATTACTAGCTCAAGAGATTGAAGTTGCTAATAATCTGAGTTATATAGAGGAGCCGATCAAGATATTGGAATATCACACAAAACAATTGAGGAATCGGGTAATTCCATTGGAGAAAGTCTTGTGGAAAAATCAGTCGAGTGAGGAAGCAACTTGGGAAATAGAAGAACATATGAGGAAGCAATATCTCCACCTGTTTCATCAATCAGGTAAGAATTTCGAGGACAAAATTTATTAAGGAGCAGAGAATTGTAACATCTCATTATCCCGTGATTAAGGTTAGAACCCTAGGATACTATATATGAGAGTTTAGTAAGAACTTAGAAGTGCATTTCATGCATCATATGGCATACACATACACGTGAATAATTTCAATGCTCATTAAAATAATTGTACATGCATTCATTGACATTTTTCAGGTATAAGTGATTTTTAATATGAATAAAATGTGGATTGTGGATTATTTGTTTTGAAAAATTGGATTGGTGTGTATTAAAATTATTTTTTCACTTTTGATGACATTTCGGATATTTTGAAAATTTCTTAAAATTTGGAGTATTTTGGACTAAGAAAAATATAGAAATAAGCGACAAATGGAAGTGTGACAATTAGATTAGTAATTAATTGACAAATGGACTAATTATGGATTGACAATTGGACAAACTACTATGTGACAAGTGGAGCAATTAGTAAGTGACATATGGGCTAATTAAATGGATGACAAGTGTAAGACATGCCAAAGAACATGTGCCAATGAGGGATGGAGTCACCTAGTCACGTTTTCAGGTAAGAAAGTTTCTGCAACTCCTTTGTTTTGTCTCCACCGAAAACACCGTCTTCCTTTTTGCTCATCCATCACTTAAACACTTAACTTCTGCTTTTTGTGTTATTGGCTTACACATGTTACACCTTGTAAAGAAAACATTCCAGTCCATATTTTGTTCTGTCTCTCTCTATTTTTCTTTTTTCTCCATCCACCGAAATCACATATTTGCTCCCTCAACTGCTGGAATTTTTCTGAATCAAGTACGTGATGCTTTAAGTTGTATGGGTAGTGTAAATGACATTTTGATGATGTATATGTGATGCTGTGTACTGATTTCTGGACATAAAATGTCCGAGGCATTTGATGCATGAATAACATATTAGAAGTGTTCCTTGAATGTGAATGTGATTGAATAAATGTGTTCTCAACTTATATGTTGAATGTCTGACCAAGTCCAAAGATCATTATAAATGAGAAATGTGAATGTGAATGTCGTGTACTGAATATGATGAAATTATGAGAGTGTATAATCCTAGGAAAAAGAGTGGTATATGTATGGGTGATCAATTAAAAGTGATCAAGTGTATTAAAGAAACATACCCGAGAATTTGTCATTGAACATGAATAATATATGATACATATATAAATGTGCTTATTCATTTGAATATGCAATGTAGTAATATGAAAATGTATGTGATTGCATATAGAAGAGCACATTGAGTGATCACTTACAGATATTACCAGGACTTCAAGGCAATAAGTTAAAGGGAGCATTTGTTATATAAAGAGTAATGAAATGCATAAAATGTAATATAGAAAAGTGTGAATTAGGTTCTGTTTTAGGTTGTGATTATTCATGAATTTGGGAGTTGTGACTAGAAAATTCTGAATTGGGAATTTAGGTTTAATTGAATCATCAACTTGAAAGGATAGAGAAATGATAGAGTTTTGACAATGAAATATGCTGGAGTATGTTATATGCAGTGTTTTACTAAACGTACATCTGTATTTTCACATTTATTCCATGAATGCATGAAATATAAAAGTATTTGTGACCGAAGTTGCTAATGAAAAAGAGCTTAAAGCTCAAACATCTGTGGTAAAAGCCTATGGCTCAATTTGTATGATAGAGCCTGGTATCCACAACGGATATGAGACAGTATGATAGAGCTAGTATCCACAACGGATACAAGACAGTGAAAAAGACACTCGGTCATAACAACATAATAAATGAAATTGAGTCTCATAAATATTCCATACACATATGAAATGAATAAATTGAGCAATTGCAATGTTTTGAGGCCGTTTATAGTATGGAAGTTGTGAATGCTTATCGATGAATATGTTCTGCATGATCGCAATGAAATGATAAGTTGTATTGATTTTGAAGTGTGACAATTGTGAACAAAGTGCTTTGTGATATTACATACTCAACTGAGTTCACAAAACTCAACCAAATTGCAATGTTGACATTTTCATGTTCGAGAGAGCGACGACTTAGCTTTTAAGACTGCTTAGAAGAAATCTTGTACAACTTTTAAATAGAAGTTATGGCTCAAAGGTCAGTCAACTGTGACTAATGGATTAGTTTTAATTTTGTTAACTCCTCATTTATGTAACTTATTTTGTAAACAGAGTTATGGTCTTCGATAGGTTGATATTGTATAAACATGGATGATTGATATAATGTTACATTGTAAATTAAGGTTATGAAATGAAATGAGAAAATTTTGAATTTTTGACATTGTGTTATTTATGGTTTTAATTATGATGTCATAAGATACATTGAAAGTGAATAGGTTAGCACGCCATTTCTGTTGGGCATATGCACGAATATTCGAAGGGTGTACGTGTACGTGTCGGATGGAAGTGGGGTGTTACATAAGATTTTGTAAAGATGTTTTTGAGATAAAATGACCATTATAAAGGTGTAGAAAGAGTGCAAAAAATTTGATAGATAAATAGATATTTTCATGTTCTGTTTTTGATATATAATGAACAATGATTTATGATTGGATTTGATGAATGATATTAAGCTGAAATTGTAACATCCCCTCACCTATGAGAAGGGTAAAATGGTAATTTGGAACGGGTTAGGAATGTGTAAAAGAGTATTGATATGTTCATGCATTCATATATGCA